>JAOWBP010050706.1:0-18232 GCA_028571105.1 Tragopan temminckii | reverse complement strand
TATTAGCTTCAATTCTAATTATATTGTATTATAGTGTGTTATCTTGCATTCCGATACTATATTTAGTAAATTAGTCTGTTTCTCCTCAGATCATTGCCGCTGTTTTTAATTATTTTGGAATCCCCTGTTCCCTTTTCCGGAGGCATGGATTTTATGAAATCCCTCTGCCCCGCTAGTCACGGAACTGGGCCGAACCAGCCCGTAAACCGTTGACAACTGGATATAAAATGGAAATCACAGCCTATGTAAAATAGTATATTTTTAAAAAGAAAAATATATATGTCTTGAATCACAACACCAAAACAAAGCGTATGCCACTGGCGTCTTGTTTCTTCTATAGCCAGATTGGAGGAGAAGGAGAAAGATGCCAGAGGCAGATGTCTGGGATTCTGCCTTCTGCCTATACTCCATCTAATCTATAATAAGTAGCAATGACAATAATCTTCTTGGGAATGCCAGGTAGCAGTCATTTTTGTATCAGGGCAGCACATCAAAGTGCATAGAAAATTTCAGCTTAGGAAAGTAAAAAGAAAAAAAAGATTTTTCATTGGGAAAAGTCATTTTAACAGGATATTATCAACAAGCTGTTTGCTACTCACTTCCTGGACCTCTCAGTCAGAGAACAGATCAAGAAATCATCCAATTAATGTGCTATTGCAAATTTGTAAATTTAGAACTCACTTTTGCAACTTCTGTTGACATTAAGGAGCATTTACTCTTGAAAGCAGTTCAAATTAAGTTCTTTAAGTCAATAGATTAACTATTTCCTAATTGGGTTAAGTACTTCCATAGGTGCTGGAACCCACTTCATGGAAAAGTAACTAATTCAAAATGTATTCCATAAATGTTTTCCACAGGGAATTTTCTCTGAGCAATATCAGTCTCCTGAAGTGTGGAGATGTCTCTAACTCTGCAACACTATCCAATGTAAGAGTGGGAAGGAAACAGGAATGGACATGGAAAGGTGACATCTGGGGGGGAGGAGGCGGGTCATCAGAGCAACTCCCAGTGTTGCTGCCATGAAAATCACATGGGTGGTGAATTGTGAACATTTTCTAAATCTTGACAGACTGCTGTGCAAACTAGTATACCGTGTTTGAAATAGCATGCCCAGGCATTGTCTTTCCTAAAGTAATCCTTTTACAATGTCCACTGTAGAATTTGGGTTGTCAGGATTTCTCAAAAGACATTGAATGTTATAGAGATTAATTTCAAAACACAGCTAGGTAAACAGATATATACAAATATACTTGTAACTGAGACTGCTTCAGACTGAATTTCTCACATGATAAGTTAGCAGAATCAGACAAGAAACGACAAACTTAATGGCAGACGTGTCACATGGCTGCTCTGGAAGAACTGCGCTAAATGTGCTAGCTATTATAAATCCCAGTTTAGGTAAACTCATTCACTCGCTATTGTGAATTACCATCCTAGAATGCCCAGCTGACAATAGTTGTGGCACAAGTTCACTATGCCTTTATTTCTCTCTGGATTTAATGCTAGGCTGTCTAATTTAATGCCTGAGGAGAGTTAAATGCTCTCTGGTAAGCTCTACTTCAACTGACATACTGAAGATGGAGCCAGACAGTAGGAAGACATTTTAAAGGACCTTACTTTCATGACTTCATTGACAGTTTCATATGTGAAGAGATTTATTTTATTGGGTGTCACTTATTTCTCCATACAGACAGTGGTGCAGATGGAATACCTCCCCACCATGAGTGCCAAAGTTTCACAACATGAGGGGTCCAGGTTGTTGCTATATTCAGTTCATATCTGATCTTATCGTAACCTCGCCAGGGACAAAAACATCTCATACTAAACAGGTATCTACACTTTCATTTTCGTTGGTTGACACTAATCTCTTGTACAAAGTAATACTAGCTAGACCATGGAACAAGTCAACATACAGATTTTGTAGGTCAGGTACTAGAATAAATACCTCAAAGTCTGGCATAAGTTTCTTGTCCAGAACTGCTAAGATATTTCTCAGTAGAAGCAAAAAGAGAATATGAAACACATAACCTCTTCCATCCCACCTCTCCAAGGGAAGCAGAGGACACCCTCTATCTAGGTCTTCTGTGTCTAGCTGAGTGCTAGTTGAAGTTAGGTAAAAGAATGAACAGCTTCTTCAGCTATGTCTTGTGTAACATACTGTCCACTAGCCCTGTTTTGAGGACATCTCTTGGACTTCTTGTCTCACTGTTGTGGCCCAGAGGAACATATAGCTCACAGTGACGGTAGTATTTTGTTCTGAGTACTCTGATGAGGTGAAGTTGCAGTGATCATGTGATCTACATCTTAGGATGTAGATCAAAAAGATGTCTTTCGCAAAACTGCTGGTTCTCATTGCTCACCTCCACAGTGACTCTCCTGCCTCATCAATTCCCAAACTTAGACATTTGTCCTTGCCTCATGATGCCTATTCTGTCATGTTTGAGCAAATATTTGTGTGTCCAGACGGTAAACCAGATCAGGACTCCATCCATGCACAGAGCAGTTTCTCAATCCATTTCACATTGTGAGGGTACACAAACACATGTGTTGGCAGACAACATGAGGACAAGAACTGTGGTCAAGAACAGAGTGTAGAAAAATATGGACTTAGTTGGCCTCAGTACTTATTAAAAATAAAGTTATGGTCTATGTACCTAGAGAAATTTAAAGAGTGAATTCAAACCACCCCAAGGCCCACTACAGCTGGAAAGTGGTTAGGAGATTCCTTTATCATAGAATCACTAAGACTGGAAAAGACTTTCAAGATCATCCAGCCCAGCTGTCCACCTATCACTAGTATTTCCCTCTAAACTGTGTTCCTCGGCAAAACAGCTAAACATTTCTTGAAAATCTCCAGTGTCTATGATCTCCATGGGCAGCACATTAAGTTCCAACACTTAATGACTCTTTTGGAAAAGTTTTTCCTAATGTCCAATCTGGATCTCCCCCGACGCAACGCAAGTCCATTCCCTGTAGTCCTATCACTAGTTATGCAGAAGAGGCCGACCCCCCACCTTGCCACAGCCTCTCTTCAGGTGGTTGTAGAGAACTATAATGTCTCCTCTGCAGACTGGAATTTCTATGCAGATAAAGAGAAGTCTTACATAAAATCAAAGTAATTTTAGCAAAAGCTAAAGCTCACTAGAAGAACTAAAATTTGCTGAATGTTTAGCTTGACTTGCTAATAAGACTCCACATTCTTCTTAGTTTGTCTACCAACAATATGGTCAATATAAAACATAATCACCACATTTAGTGACAGCTTTTGATTCACTTTGAAATGAACATCAGCACATCTCCAACTCTGAACGCATTATAACAAAGTCTGATTGATCATGACAGTTTTCAATGTGCATTGCCCAATTTCATCCGTGTCACTTGGTTACAAGGGTAGTAGAGAACCTAACTTCAATAATATTAGTCTTCTTTTCCATCACTTCTTCAGTTCTCTTTTCTCCATTCATCTTCATATGATAAAAGTGAACAAAATATAGTTACCAAAATATAATTGCTAAAACCACACTCCAGTGACACTTGAAAATTATCAGTTTAGTTCTTCAGCTGTGAATATTTAGTTTAATCAAATCTCAATATCATTTAGTTGATTTTTAAACTATCAGCTACAATACATGGAATGTAAATTCTGAATTTTAAAAAGCTAATATCCTACAGAATATTAAAACAATATTCAGTATAAAAAAAAATGAATATGAAATCAAAACCTTAGAAATGTTTAAGAATACCAGGAAAGTATTGATTGACTTACCATTGCTCCTATATTGGCACTGTTAATTTGTAAAGTGATTGCGGATATTGTTTAGATATCAACACACTTAAATATCTCCTATCTGCTTTTAGAAATATCCAATTAACTCAGACTTTCTGTTCTTATGTAGTGAATAAGAGACAACACAGAAACTAAAACAACAAAAGAGGAAATTCTAAGAATGGGCAAATATAATTCTAATGATTATTAACTTGTTTATCTTAGAGTTCTGAAAATATTTAATATTGTATACCTAAACTGCTGTCCAAACACTGTCCTGTTTGGTTTTTAACTATCTGCAGTAATATACTAACAAGTGTGAACATGTGATTGACAGGTGTCAACAGTTTACAGGCTGGTTTGGCCTGGTTCCATGACTAGCAGGGCAGGGGGACACTGGGAAAGGGAAAAAGAGAAAAAGGGGAAAAGGGTAGAGAGATGGGCCTAAAAACAAAACAGCAGCAACCATCTGAGGAGAAACAAAGTAATTTACTGAAGATATCAGAATGAAAGATAACACACTATAATAATAATAATTAGAATTGAAGCTAATAAATCAAATAAAACGAAAGTTTCCGAAAACCAAAGGCCTTACTCTAATGCTGAGGCAAGACGTCTGGCCAGTCAGAGCAGAAAAGAAAAGAGAGGGGTCTCATGACTTTGCCAGGAGTTTTATCTCCTCTCTGAATGCAAAGTCCTCTGGGATATGTAGCATGTAGATATCCTTCTCTTCTGAGAACCAGGTACCTGGAACTACCCGCGGAACTGTAGCATTAACTCTTTAACTCCTAGTTCAATACAAGATGTTATGATGTGGAATACCAATAACCAAAAATCATAAAACCATGACAACAGGGCAGAAAAAGTTACTCTAAACTACAAATAAATTAGGTTAAACAGAAAAGTTGCACAACAGAATTCATAGAGAACCTAAAAAATAATAACATCTGCAAAGATATCTTATACCACAAATTTTCTTTGACTGAGACTGTTGAGTAAAGGTTAAAGGAAAATTATTAGCTATTTGTTAGATTTTATTTCATTCTTCAAAAGCTTTTGACCAGCTATCTGACAACTTGTTACTACCAAACTAAAATTGAATGATGAATTTTAGAAAAGATAGAAAATTAATAATTCTCTTTAATATTGCTTACGTTACTTGGTAAAAATGCTCGGTAAAGTACCTAAGAGTACAAACATATTTTTTCATGAGCTAGTTAAATCATCATAACATGAGTTTCATAAAGTCATCCAAGCACATGGGAAAGAAGGGAAGATATCCACCTGTAACTGACTTCTACACAAACTTAGGTAAGAGATCCTTGTTGTATTCAGTCTGTTCAGTATATCAGTATATCTGGTAAGTTCAGTCCCAACAGTGCAAAGTTCAGCTTCAGTTGTTTCTCTCTCCGGGGGAGATGCATTTGCTTCTTAGTCCTATGTTCTATAGAGTTATAAAATTCCTGAATTTGAGAAATTTACAATTTTTTTGGTTCAGCACTATGGAAGTGTTACATCTCGCAGTAAAGCCTGTGGCAGAGCGGTGAAATAATATCTATTAGGATGTCATATATTTTTGAGCTCTGTGAAGCTCAAGTGTTTGTTTCCAAAATATTAACTAACAAATTAAATACAATATCAGGAAATATTTATCACATAATACAGGTGTTGCATTTACTGTAAAAAAAAGTCATGTTGCTAGATGCACATCACATCAAGGTAAATCAACTTCAACCAGAAATTAATTTTCTCTAATTATCTTGGCACCTTCTTCAGATATTGCAAATGAACAAAAATGACTTAGAGATTTAAAATGTGGAAAAGACAAATAATAGTCACTGTAGCAGTGGTTGAAAGCGTGCAGTAAAAGAAGTTTGTCAAAGCCTGGAAAGAATGACCTATCAGAAGAAAATTACATTTTTCTTCATTCATAGATTCCTGAAAGAATTCTGATTCTGTTACTCTCTGAGCTAGGATTGTCAAATTAAATTTCTCTTCTCAGCAACATAAGGATGACTTTTAAATGTAGGAGAAATCAGCTTAATTCTTCAAGTACCTAAATTCCAATCACATCCTAAGTACTGTATCCAGTATATAACTGTATTTGTAAGACCAACAGTCAGCCTGGAAAATGTCATTATCATCATGACAATTAGAAAATTCTGAGAAAACTTCAAGGGTTAGTTGAAGCTATCAAGCTCTTTCAGCCAGGGCATCTCTGGCTTTCCAAAGGTGAAGAATTTAGCTTCTCCAAAACTTTGGTGTTTTGTTGGGCAACAGGTGATCTTCACATACAAAAATCCAAATTGAAAGATCCAGTTGGACCACTCCTACCACAACTGGTCTTGCAGTAGATAGAAGAGGAAGAAGTTATCACTATACAAGGCAATGAACTGCAGATAAAGATCTCAACTGTAATAATTATATGACTTCTGTAAATGTCTATGGCAAGATGGAATTTCACATCTTCTTGAGCAGACGTAGTTTATCTGACAAGTGTGAATATTTAAAAAATTTTAATAGTTTGTTTGATTAAATAATATTAATGTGTGCATTTATTATATGGTTATATTATAATATATGTATAAATATTGAATAATTGTCATTTAATATCTTCTGTCATCTGAAAACAGTATTGCTTTACTATCTTGATTTCATAATATAGGTACATTTTGTAAATGGAAAGCTGCTCTACTTCCATTAAAGATTAAAAGTATTCAATAAACGGGGAAGTTTGAGGAATATAATTCAACTTAATACCAGTAATTTGTGTAAATAAATGTCTAATATGAAAGAATCACCACAAATGGAAATTAAGAATGCTCAATTTTTAATGATACTTATCAAAAAAGAAAGAATCTGTTCATTAAAAAAGTCCTAAAAATAACAAGGTTCAGTTTCTCCTACAAGTCCATATGAATTTTTTATTTCCCACTTTACAATTAGGATTGTGCAATATACATGCTTTTCTGTGTGTATTTGTAATTGAATTTAAACTTTTCTGTTAAATTATTAACCATGATATTAGTGTGCTCTAAGGTGAGTAAATTAAGAAATCCAGAATTATAGGAGTTGTAGGGAGTGCCTATATCAAAGGATCTGATGTTAAAACTGCCTGGAATTATCTAGGATTTGGTACTTTGAATTTCTTTGCAAAACAGAGTAACTTAATGCTTGATTTTCAGGAGAGGCTTTTGCTTATAAAATTATGATCTACAGCATGCAAGTGAATTTCATGCCTGATGGAGTCAACTTGTATAAATAAATCTTAGTAATGGTAGAGACTTTTCCATAAAATGATTCTTTTTTAGTGGGTTTCTTTGTAAGAAATATCTCATAGAAAATGCTTTCCTTATGAGTTTTAGCATGGTCTGAGTTTTGGTTTGAGTCTTTCTATCTATGGAGATAACTTTGAGTTAAGCTTGGATGTAATTAAGATTAGATGTGGCAAAAGGATTTAGCTGATCTCTAGTCTGAGTATCCCATGGTGAGATTCTGGTTGCATTTTTAGGCATACTTTTAAATGACAAAGTTACAGTAGAGGAATCTGTTCTCAAGGATGAAAATAAATGTGTGTTATACTGAATTTTACACCAGCTCTTTCATTCTTGGGCCAGAGAATCTTGTTAATTTGTCTTCAGCTCTTAGGTAAGTAGAAGCAGTTTTCAATTCAGAGTGGTTTTGGGCACTTGATCACATACCCACAGCAATCATTTGTAGAGGATTATGAAAAGCTCTCTTTAAATTATGTATCATATCTCTACATGTGTATATGTATCTGCATATATAAGAGGCTGCAGGATATTCTCAATCTGTAGTTCACTTCTCCATGAAACCTGGATGATTGTCATCACTTTCTGAAGTTCAGGTGAACTAGGTGCCTGGACATGCCAGTCAAAATGAAGGAAATCTCAGCAGTTCTCTACTGCAGGTATAATTATCTCTATTTGATGGATTTCCTAGTATTTTCCCCAAATGTCTTTAATTTGTGACAACTGTTTCGACCTCTGCTTACACAACTTGAACTTAATATCAAAAGCAATGGAAACGTTTTTTGAAAAGTAGACATTTGAACTGATTCTTATCACTTGCTGCTATATTAAACCAAACCTTTAGGCCCAATAGAGTGAACCACTGGAAACATTTTTAACTGAGTATACCAGCCACGGGCATGTGAGTTAATGTTGCCATTAACAAAGTCAAAATATGTGTGATAAAAATACCAAAGAATATTATTTCATCCATTGTATTTTAGAAGAAACTGTGTCTAATCTTCCCACTTTACATAATTAAATGTTTAATACTGCCAATACATATGAAAATAATTATCTTTATTTGTCCACCATTAAGTTCAGAGGGATGATAACATCAATAATAACATTATTTGGAGAAAATAAAACAGGCAGGCTAATTATAGAATTCTGCTTAATAAAAGCATAACTCCATTGCCTTTAGCACTGACATAATATGGTTTGGTATAATGATTATAGTTTTAAGGGGAAAATAACTACCATGTTTGTCTCAGCATCTTTATTATTTAGATGATCATATATTATATAATTACCTTCAGCATAGCCAACATATCTCTTGGAAGATCTGCACAAGGGAAAATAACTTACATCTAATGACTTTTCTGGCACAGTCAGTCCTTCCTTCTGTACCCTTTCATGTGAATGAGTATATTGATACTGATTTGAAAAGCAGAGACTGGAAATGCATAAGAAACACTTCCGCAAAACACCTAGATACAAGAGAGAAAATATCTTTCTAGACATCTGATATCCAGATCCTATTCCCAGAAGTATATCTAGATCTGCACTAAATTTCTAGTTCATTTGCTATTTCTACCTATGGTCTTTCAGAGGACCATTACTCTTTTTTTTATTATTATTATTCTCTCTCACTTCTTCCCTCCTCTCATAGCTTTGCACTTCTCTGTCCCTTTTCTCTTTGTAGGTGCAATTTCATAGGAAAATATCATCTTGTCACAAGACTCTCTCTGCCCTCCAGCTCAGTTACTAACTGAAACTTATTATGCTAGCAAATTTCACTACAAAGTCACTGGTACTGAGAACCCAATAAGAGGATCAGAGAGCAGAGGGAAAGGGGAATCTCTGTGAGAATGAGAGAAGCTAGCATGGGAGTGGAAGAAGAATCCCAAAAGCTGGAAGAACTCCAGATCTCCTGTCTCTGGAATGGTACTTGATTTGATAACTTCCCATAGGCTCCTGAAAATAACTTAAACTATGACATACAAAAACTGAGACTAAAGGATGGGTAACAGTTGCTTGTTCTGCTAGGCAGACAATTTTGTAAGCAGACAGGGCAATTACAATTTGCATGGTATGGTCTTTTATGTGACACAGGACCCCCAAATTCGGGGGAGTTCACACTTTTTTTTTTTTTTAAATTAAGAACTGGGAAAGCTGTTCGAGGAGAGCTAGTTATTCCTCCAGGCAAATCATCTTTCTGTCCATTACTTGTGTTTCTTAGAGAAAAAACAGCAGGTGGGGAGTACTCTCAGAGACAGAGGAGAAGGCCTGTGTCTGTCACAGCAGCATTCCTCATTCTTTATAAAATAGAGCCTGCCTTTAGTCACAGTAACTTGACAGTTTTCTGTTCACAAGACCTTTCCTTAGCATAGGCTATATTTTTTCTCAGGTTTTCTTGAGAGAAGATATGTTACCTTATCAGATGATGTTTATCATTTCATGTAACTGAATAGAAGATATGCAAATTATCTTATTAACTAACACCAAATATGGAACTACAAAAAGCTCAGCAAATAATTCATCTGCTCCTGGCCACAAATTTGGCAAGACTGCAAATAATTATACTCTGGTGCTATACAGGCATAGGAAAGAATACTGTAGTGATGTCTGAGTCATTCTCCAGCACAGACAAATGAATGTGCTTCTACTTTGGGAAAATACAGATGACTGGGAACAAATGATGGATTGATTAAAAAGCATACGATTCTGATGAAATTCGAAGTATCATGTCACAAGTAAGTTATACTACAGTCGGTGACTAATTGAAACCCCTTTAGCACATAAATATCTCTGTCATGTGTGAACCAGAAGAGACCTAGATTCCTACGGTTTCAAACCTTGAAATCGAGTTGGCATCAGTCTGTATCATGGCATGGTGATTAGCCACACTGTCAGTAAGCCTGCAGCAATGGTTCCGTTTGAAGACAGTTTCTCAAATCTATCCAAAAGCCACATGCAGTGATGTCACCTTGAACACTGACAGGGTAGGTTTTTCTTGATTCTTTAACACTCGAAGTCTAGGGTTGTGAACCCCTCTTTCTGGATCCACCCAAGAAACAGGAGTTTGTTTAAAATAAAGCAGCAGGGGAAGATGATAGAGGCTTACCAAGCAGTGTCATCCATCCAAGGAAGCTAGTGCATCTAAACTGTAACCATTTGAGAACCCTCTCCAGCATGATGCATCCTGCTCTGCAGGTTTGCAAAAGGACACTTGGTAAACATTTTTGCAATACTTTGCAAAAAATTCTTTGGCAGGGCGCAAAGAATGTGATATGATAGTCCCTAAAGCAGTATTTTTCACTTTGAGAGCCTAGTTTGTACTGCAGGATGAAGGGAGTTGTTGCCTCCTTAGCGGCACCATCAATAGCTTGCAAGTATTCAACATGAAAGCTGTATGTAAAGAACAGAAATGAACTTGCAGATTTTTTTGTTTTTCAAACAGCTGTTACCAAATCTGATGGATAGTTGTAGCTATTGTGTTATTGTGTTCAGGATGTTGTAATCAGGTTCCTTACTTTTTTTTTTCCCAAAAACTTTGTGTAAGTAGTGCCTGACAGCAATTGGACTATGTGGCAGACCCTCAAAGGAGAGGTGATTGCTGTGTTTTGTGACATGAGAACCACAGGAATGTGAAAAATGACAATTGGGAGCCTTTTATGTTTGTGCTGTTATGGATTCCATGAAGTTAATGTTACTGTTCAGAGTGTCTAAGATTAGTCAAAGCTTTCTTTAGATAGCACATTAATGTAATGGATTGTTTTCCATGTCTGTTTAATTTTAACAAATTGTTCAGTTGCCTCAATATTGTAAGTTTAAGGAAATCCAGCTGTCAATTCCTATTAAACTGTCCTGAGTTCTATATTGTTAATTCAGTTGTCTTTCACACTCAGGCTGCTAAACCTAAAGAACTCTTTACAAAGGCAGATTTATGATGGATGCCATCTGGCCTGATAGAAGGAAACAGATATTGATTTTTAATATTTTCTCCAAACTTGTTTACTCTAGGATAATACAGCAGCTGTGTGGCGGCTTGTCTCAGAGTGGAAAGGATTATTACCAGTGCCTTTTGATGAGATAAATTACCTAGAATGACTTGAATGGCTAAAGGGTATACTTTGATGTTATGTCGCTTCATTTACCCTTATGACTAAATGATTATTGATTTTATATTTTTAAGCTCTTGGAACGTGAAAATAAGTTGGTAGAGAAGCCTAGCTGTGTTAGTTTTATTAATTTATTTCTGCAGGGCATAATTCACTTTGGACTAGGTTGTGAAGGTTTTGGGTTCATGACCGACTCCAGATACAGTTGCAAAGAAATGGCTTATTTATATAGTCATTGCAAGTAGTTCCAAAATCAATACAGTCTGGGATTGGATGATTAAACTTAGTCCCTTTGTGGGATTCATTCCTGTAGCTACCTCTGAAATGATCTTGACTGAAGCAGATTCATGTGATCCAGTCTACAAATAGCAAGTTTGTTCAAGTTGAAATATTATTTTTTGCTCATCATTTTTTTATCTGCTATGTTCACACAGTGACATTTTAACAACCAGAAAAAAAAGCACTTGATTGACTACTTCAATGAAATCACTAATCTGCATTCAAAGAGTTGCCTCCAAAGACTACTTAGATTTTCCATGGATAGATTTAACTACTGCTTTGATCAGGTAGTCCCAGTATGCAGTGGATTTAGGTCTCTGTACTTCTGTAGGCTGCAGGAATCCAAGGTGTACACTAAACCTTTAAATAGTCTTCACAGTTCAAAACAGCTTTTTGTGTACAGCAGACACCTACATATTTCTGTGAAGCATTGCCTTTTCTATCATCATTTAACATGTTGGTACTATTTAATGTCTGTCTGAAATGTGACTCTGTTGTCAGCCATTGAAGTATTTTGTAGACTCTGGAACAAGTGCAGAAATGGGCTTGAAAAAAAATAAGATTCCAGTTTCCCACAGTGATTATTTATATATGTGTTTTGTTTGGTGCTTTGTTATACCTTAAGGAGCTATACTTTTTAACTTATTTTTTTTCTGGAAATGTTCAATAACTAAAATGCTGCTATACCTTATTTATTCTCAAAAACTGAGGCTTAAAATCCTGACATTTCATTTATTTAGACAGTGATCAAATGATTAATACTATCACTAATAATATTTCATCTATCTAAAAGGAACTGAACGCAATAAACTGTGACAAAGGCTACAACTCTAACAAAGTTTATTACTTGGAAGAGTTAGCAGTCAATAATACTGCATAGGACTGTCTAAAGTAAAGAATAATTATATAAGACCACATATCTATCCCTCTTCTGTATAGACTATCAACCATGTGCTTGTCTCTTGTTCTGGTGTAACTGAATGTGGAGATAGTTTCTTTCAGAATACGTCTCACCTAAACTTATGTGTTTCTAAAACAGGGAGATCTTTCTAAATGTTTTTATGTGGATAATTCTATTTGCTTGAAGAATGGAAGTGTGTATGTGAGAGAGTCTCATCAGTCAGAAGTATCATTCCCCCAAAGGATCTTTTTATTGTTACGAACCTTGGCAGCATATTTTACGGAGTTAAAAAAGGTGTAAAACACTTTTCCTTACTTTAGCCACACTATATGTATAATTAATGTGTAGTAAATTATATGGCCCAGTTTAAGGCTTGTTTAAATGCATAGGATTTGAAGTCTAATGCAGGAATAAAATAACTTTTGGATCAGTGTAATGTAATATGTTGATCCATTTTACAGGGTGGTGGTGATTATTTAATTAATCACCTTTTGACAATTATTCACACTGGTCCAAATCAAGGTCTCCATTAAAACCAAAGAATAGCTTCATTACAAATGACCCATAAAAGTGTCAAGTGCTGGCAGTGAAGACAAGTAATTTCCTTTCCCTTTAAAACCATTAGATCGAATGATGGAGGTGGGGAAGGTGATGAAGTGTGTAATAGTGTGATTACAAAGAAAAGCTTAAACAGTAAATTTGACAGCCATGTTAGAGTGGATAGGAGATAAGGGTTACAAACTACTGTTGATTCTATACCTCCAAAATCTCTTAATTTTATAAGAATATAGGAATGAGTGGATTATATTTTTGAGAACTTTTTATCATCTTTTGGTGCTTACTTATAAATTTAGATTTGTAAATTGTCTGACTTGAAGCCACATAGTCATAAAATAAACATTGAATTACCTTTTGAATGTTCCTTAAGATAGTGCTTAATTGAGATGAAATAGTTTTTTCAGTTCTCCAACTATATTCAAAGTCTCTTTATGAAATCTTTTCCATATCTTATTACTTAGAAAAGCAACAAGACTTTCATGTCAGTGCAGTTATAGTGAGCCCTTTCTTTTACAGCTGAGAAGAACTAAAATCTACCAACTGATTTTGTGTGGAAGTAAAGCTGCACAGATCTTTCATTAAATGCAAATGCTGTACATCATGCTGAAAGTTCTTCTGCTATTTTTATGTCAAAAAAATGTGAAAAGGTTTTAATTCTCATATTCTAAGAAAATCCTAATGGCCACTACAGTTTCTCCACAAAAACATCAATTTTTGCACTTTGCAACTCAAAATATCATTTCTTGTCTTCAGTAGTTAGTGCTCACATATACACATAGAAAATAGACAGGAGTGTAGTTTCAGAAAGAATAGCAAGAATGTCCAACTAAAGTGTCACTTCTACATGAACTGAACTGGAGAATTATAAACCGTGTTCTGGTTTTGAACATATGTTTAATAGCAATTGTAGCTTTCATTGCTATTGGATTTTTTGATGTTTTTCTGTGTGTGTTTGTTGTTTGTTTTTGGGTTTTGTTGTTGCTTTACTTCAGATTGTGGGGGAAAAAAAAACAAAAAACAAAAAAAAAACCCTTGCTAAATAATTTCATTTAGTGACCTTACCCCTTATAAAGACACACCACTTAAAATTTTAGAAAGCTAGCAGATGGTGGTGTCATTACAACCAGACCTGAAAATTACACTTTCACTTTAAGGTTCTGAGTGATCTTGCTGTCATAGGTTGCACTTACTACAGAAGATGAATATATATTTACTAGTTTTTCAAAAGAGCAGCAAATATTGACCAGTTTCAGAGATATATTTGTTAAATCTACTTGTCATTCTTTCTTTGATCTTCATTTGTTTTAAAATCTCGCTCCTAGTGTTGGACCAGTTACTGTAAAAAATCCCAAAAGTTCAAGTGCTTCTTCTAAAAACTAATGGCTATTGACTTTCATTTGGATTTCTGTGATGTTATCTAACCCTGTAAAGACATTTGCGGTATGCAGTTTACATTGTATCTAGTGATTGTATAATCATTATTGATTTTCCTTGTGTGTAGTACCTATGTCAAACAACCTAATATATTTAAATGGTGATTATTTCAGCAATATATCTATTATTAGATAAGATCAAAGGTGGCTAAATGTGTAGCAGATAGGGTGATAAGATGATATAATATGTATTTGTGCCAGTATCTATGCCCTTTTGTGCATAAAAGTGCAGTTCGTAGTCTTTAATGATTAACTCTCTGAAGCATGTTGTGATTTCTATCCTGTAGCAGAATAAAGTACGACAGATGGATTAAAGGAAACCCAGTTTTTAAGCAAAAGACCTAGGAGTTATGTAAATGTAATACAATTAGATGAATTGCTGTTCAAAGACCATGGGAAATCACTCCGTATACTCCATTCACTTCTTGTTTTCCTACCAGTACTTCAGAAGAAAACTAGAAATATATTTAGAAAGATACATGATTTCCCAGAGGATATAATCACTTTTAATCCCATGAGTATAGATTAACAGAATAACTCGGCCCATAAGAGCAAATGATTTCTCAGGCTAATCTCATGAGTAGAATGGTTATTGTATTTTATTAGTGATCAAACACTATTCTACTTAGGCTGTAGTAGAAAAGTGGCAAATCTAATGTACTCATTTAATATCAAAGAATCCTATACTTGTAGAGTTTCTCTGTTTTTACTATCATGGTTTAATTAAAATAAGTTTCTGGTGAATAAATAAATGTTTCACTGTGCATTTTATGCAATTTTTGAAGGTACAAATATGTAAATACATCTGTAGGGTTCAGGTGAGTGTACAAACCAATCCTTTCAGTTTTGGTACCACTACAATTTCATCACTTTCTGCATTGCTCTACAAGCAGATGTTGTATTTGAAAATATATTATCTGTGCATACAAAAATGTACTCTTGAAGATGTTAATGTATTTTTTTTCTGACAGCTTTATTACAATTTTTAACTGGTTCTGAAAGACAGCCTGTGATGTTTAAAAAAGCATGCATCCATCATCTGTGGTTCCATTTTCAGTTTTGAAATAGTTTCCGTCCTACTACTAAGCCTTAAACTTGAGTCATTACTCACAACTCACAGTACAGCTATTCTGTTGGTATTAGATTGAGATTCTCTGCCACTGTCCATTCATTACACAGTATGGAGATATGTGCAGTGTCCATCATTTACTTGCTACTCACATTGCTCTTTAATTTTACTCTTTATGTCTTCTGTACTATCTATCTGTAAGAATGGAAGCTATTGCCGTCCCTAGCTTCTTAACACTTTTTTCCACCTGGAATTTATCAATTTTGACAGTCAAATGCTGGAGCAACCTATAAATTCATATGGATGTTCCCTAATTTATCTCAAAGAAAATCAGATATTTTAGTTCTGCAATTGATATGATTGTGTGCACTAACCTGTCTGAGTCCACTTGGAACAGCTGAGGAAATGATCTTCCAATACTTTAGCAGTAAAGGTGATTGTTCTAGTGACCAGTATCAAAGGGGTAACTCAAAGAGGAAGAAGTGACGCACAGTCAGAGCATTTATTGATTAATTGGTACAGTTGAATTAAGAACAGGATTCTAGTTACCAGTGTTCTGCTCTCGGTTTAAGTTGGTCTGCAGTTACAAAGATGTCCACCTGGGAATGCCAACTCCTGGCTCTGGTGAAAGATCCTCACACAGAGTGTTCCTTTACTGTAGTTTGTAACAGGGACCCAATCTTAAAGTACTCTGGTGCTCCAGGCCAATCTCTATTCTGGCTAAATGTAAATCTGGATGATAGATACTCTCATCTCTGTCCCACTCCTAAAGGTATTCAAGGCCAGATTGGATGGGGCCCTGGACAAACTGATCTAGTGCTTAATTTAGTATTTGGTCCATGGTAAGCGAGGTGGAACTAGATGATCTTTCAAGCCCATTCCAATCTGGGCCATTCTGTGATTCTATGATTCTGCGATGGGATAGTAGATTTCAGTTCGGAAAACTTCTAGACTAATGGTTTCTCAGTTATTTCTCAGTTGTGGAAGCCTAAAGCCTTTTACACTGGAATGTTTCCATGTGGAACTCCGTGCAGGAGCTGTGTGATTACATTATTTTTAATCATTTTTTCTAGATTCTGATTGTGCAAATCTTGTCAAAGCAACACCGGGAATTTGAACAGTTTTGTTGAGGGTGGTAAAGTAGCTATTGGATGTATAAAGTTACTTACCAAATGGGCATCTGAATGGAAGTCTAATGACAAATTTTAGATTGCAGAGATGACTTCATCATGTTCCAGATTAACTAAAGATACCATATTCTGTACAAAGTGTTGCAGTCCGAAAATAATTATTGACCTGTCATTACAAATTGGCATAGCTATTGCTGTGTAAACCAGCCAGATAGGCTTTTAATTGCAGGACTAGGACCTATGTAATTATCTCTGTTGTACATTCAAATGCTCCAGCTGAACCTGTACCTTGTGCAGTCCTGTAACATGTCAACAAGGTAAAGAGACATAGGCTCTGTTGGCTTGAAAAAGGGGAGAGTCCTAAATTAAGAAGAATCCTAAATAAACCCGGCTTTGCAGAGAATGTCCCACCAGCACTTCAATTCATGTACCCATCATAATTCACCATTGCAGAGCTCTATGATGACTTCACACAGGAATAGGTGGGAAAGTGCAAGTAAGAAATCCTCAGACACTTATTTTTCTGCAGAAAGTGCAATAATGATGCATCAGTACACAGTTAGAAGCTGAATTGTATGAGTTTCCTTCTTGTCCCGATATATTACACTTTGAGTAGCAATGCAGATATTCATGCAAGACAGTAGTTCATCCCATTGCAATCACTGGTTAAAAAAAAAAAAAAAAAAAAAAAGAAGCAAAAAAGCCTACTGCAGTCTTCTCTTACAGGTAGTGTGTGTGAGAAAAGAGGAGTAAGCAGCCAGAAGCAATGCTATCAGCAAACTTGCAGGGGGTAGCCTAGCTGTGAAGTTATTCTTCTATGTTTCTGAGGGTGATCATTCATCTAAAATGTTCATTTGTTTATTTTAATGTGGTCTTTTCCATTTGCAGGAAACAGAGCACCCAGACAGGAATAAACTTGCTCTTTATGTAAATGCATATTTTAATAATGTTTGTAATGTAATTTTTTTTCAGTTGATACAGTTCTTTCTCAAACTTCAGGCATATAAACAGTCTAAATGAGTCTGTATTTACTGCCTGAAGCTTTAAAATTGTCTGTTAAACAAGTTCAAGTAAACCCTTCAAACCTTAAATCTTTTTATGCCAAATACTAAATCTCATAGGAAAAGGATCCAGAGGCCAAAAGGATGCCATCGGGCAAATTGCACAGAGTCTGTAATTCTGTGTGTCCTTGAATTTTATTGCACAATTTCTGTCTCTTTCCAAAAGGGTGCAAAGAGGAAGATGGGAGGAACACATTGAGAGTAGGGCTGTTATTATGTCTCTGCATCATGTAGAGCTGCTATGCAGTTCTGTAGTGGTTGGTTACAGAAACAAAACTTCTGCACTTTATAGCTTTGGGCTTCAGGGAAATACTTCTCCTCTTCCACCCTTTCCTTTAACTTCACATTGTTTTTTGTCCGTAGTTAAGTCCATGTAGTCAGACTTTGTGCAGAATGCAGGGGAGCTAGCAAGAAACTCCCCTCACCCATTATCACATTGCTTAAGGACTTATGTCTGGGAAAGATTCAACCTCCAAGGTGTCTTTAGGATCCAGGTTAACTTCACAGCAAGTTTCTCTAGGTTAGGATGACCAGATATGCCATCTTGTTCTTTTATTTTTGCTGCCTTTTGCAAATTGACAGGCAATTTTCTCTTCTCTTCTCTTCTCTTCTCTTCTCTTCTCTTCTCTTCTCTTCTCTTCTCTTCTCTTCTCTTCTCTT
>JAOWBP010050705.1:0-18244 GCA_028571105.1 Tragopan temminckii | reverse complement strand
GCTGGCCCCGGGCGCGGGAGGATGGTCCGGTGGCGGGGCCGGGCGCGGGGCGTCGCGGTGGCGGTGGCGCACGGGCTGTGCTCGGGCTCGCTGAACATCCTGCTCAAGTTCTTGCTAGCCCGCTACCACTTCGCCTTCTTGACGCTACTGCAGTGCCTCAGCAGCGCGGCGGCGGCGCTGGGGCTGGAGGCGCTGCGGCGGCGGGGGCTGGCGGCGCTGCCCCCCTTCGGGCTCCGCCTGGCTCGTCCCTTCGCCGCCGTGGCCGCCCTGGCCACGCTGCAGTCCACCCTCACGCTCTGGTCGCTGCGCGGCCTCAGCCTCCCTATGTATGTCGTCTTCAAGCGTTGCCTGCCCCTCGTCACCCTCCTCACCGGCGTCCTGGTGCTGCGCGACGGCATGCCTTCGCCCGGCGTCCTGGTGGCCGTCCTCATCACCACATGCGGCGCCGCGCTGGCCGGTGAGTGCCCGCTCCGTCGGGACGGGACGGGACGGGGGGGAGCGGAGCGGGACAGGGATGCAGCGCGACGAGCGGGCAGCCGCGCCGCGGAGCGCCCCGACGGCAGCGCCGCCTCCGCTCTCGGAGGCTCTCCGCCCCGGCACGGCAGGATGGGGCAACGGGGCGAGCGTGAGTGCTGCTCCGGATGCGGCTCTATAGAGGGAGGTGCGACCGTAGAAGGGTGCGTGCAGCCTTACGGCGGGAGATTTAATATCCTGGGGGCAATTGCGACCCCGTGGGGCCAGCTGCAGCCCAAGAGGAGTAAGCGCAGTCTTACAGGGATAGGTGCAACTTTAGGAATCGGCTGCAACCCTACTGGGGCCCTGTCGTCGTGATTGGTGTCGCTGAGTTTGGGGCAGGCAGCTTCATCTGCCGAGCAGCCCGAGCAGGGCGCTGTGGCTGTGCGACCCCCGCGGGTTCGCCGGGGTGGCGGGAGGGAGGAAAGAAGATTCGCGGATGGAAGCCAGGCAGCCCCAGCAGACCGAGCTGCCCAGCACCTGTGCTGGCAGAGGGTATCTAGAGCCACTGTGTCTGAGCTGTTTCAGCTGCAGATCTCACAGTCTTCTTGCCAAAGGGAGAAGGTGAGTGAGTTGATTTGGGCCTGGGGTGTACAGGGAAGTGAAAAACATTCAGTAATTTGGCAGAAAAGTCTATCAGGAGTTAAGCACGTCAAAGCTTTGGGACAAGCATGACAAACCTGAGGAGCTATGCACTGACGTATCTTTTCTAAATATCCTCCCCCTCCAAAATGGTGCTCTCTTTCCATCTCATCTGCAAAATCCACCCAACAGGTGCTGGTGACCTGACCGGAGATGCCATGGGCTACGTGACCGGCGTGCTGGCTGTGCTGATCCATGCCGCATACCTGGTGCTCATTCAGAAGACCAGCGTTGACAGTGAATACGGACCCCTGACAGCTCAGTATGCCATTGCTGTTTCAGCCACCCCTTTTCTCATCATCTGCTCCTTTGCCAGCATGGACTCCATCAACGTCTGGTCGTTCCCGGGCTGGAAGGACCCTGCTATGGTATGCATCTTCATCGCCTGTGTCCTGATCAGCTGCGCCATGAACTTTACCACCCTTCACTGCACCTATATTAACTCAGCTGTGACCACCAGCTTTGTAGGGGTGGTGAAGAGCATAGCAACCATCACGGTGGGCATGGTGGCGTTCAATGATGTGGAGCCTACCAAGTTATTCATAGCCGGTGTGGTGGTCAACACCTTGGGGTCGGTCATTTACTGCGTGGCCAAGTACATCGAGACCAGGCAGCAGAGCACGTACGAGGACCTGGAGAAGGAAGGTAGAGAAGAGGAGGGGAAAAGGCAGGCTGGGGACCAAGCGCTGTTTGCAATGGAGGCGATTTCCCCAGAGAAGGGGGATAGGGAAGCAGCGGCGGAAGGATCAGCTGAAGGGGACAGCCAGGGTGGAGAGGACGAGAAGGACGGCACCAAGAAAGCTGCTGGGGAGCCACCGGCTCAGGGAAAAGCCACCAGCACACAAGACGGGAGCAGGAGCTCGCTGAAGGATGCCTATCTCGGAGTATGGAGGTTGGTGAGGGGTGCTAATTATATAAAGAAGGATTATTTGATAGAAAATGAAGAGCTACCGAGCCCTTGAAAAGCAGGTGTGAAAACCTCACAGAACATGTTGCTTGAGGACAGACAGCTGGGTTCTATGTACAGAGGGAGAGGCAGAGCATACATTTCCACATCAACGCTGACAAATCCAAGTCATTTAGGATAACTTTACCTCATTGTCAAAAAGCGAAAGGTCAGGGTTTGCTCATGCTTTCTGCTCGCATTTAACTGCTTTCAGTACATCCATTTAGACCTGCCACAGCTAAGGTTCCAAGTCCTTTGCTGTGGATACAGACAGAGTTGGGTAGCGGCAAGCCATGGGGTATCAGTGCCTCTAGGTTGAAAGCAGTGCCAGCGGTAGCCCTGTAGCTTGAGGCTCTGTTGATGTAATTCTTTATCCATCCAATTCTACGTACTCTGTACAAGTGTATTCCTGCTATTTGTAAGTTCCTATTAACTGTACTTGTATGTGCTCTTCTGTGTCACTGTGATTGCAACAGAGCTGAGGCTGTGCCAGTTGAATTGTATCGATGTACCCACCTAGCTGAAGAATTGAAATTCTCCCTGATTCTGCGGCCAGGCTGGGCCATGGTCCAGCTTCATGTTATGTGGTTTGTGTCTTCAGTGGAAATGCTTCAGTCTTGCACGTGCAGGAGAGCAGAACCAGATCTGAACTTTTGAGGAGCTTTAGTCAGCAGAAGAAGGACATTTGCCTGTCAGCTTTGACTACATGTAGCATTGGGAAGATTAGCTTGACAAAATACAATAGTTTGGAATTATTGGGTTGTATTGATTCGACTTGGGAAGGCTATTAAAAAAAAATACAGGGAGAAAGTGTGCCTTGGGCTCTCTCTCTTATACTGTAGAGTCGGGTAGATCTCAGCCTGTGCCTGAATGTGGGTGCAGGCTACAGCAGAGATGTGGGGATCATCTCTGCCCATGCCCACACCAGGGCTCCCAGGGCTTCTTTGGCAGGGTAGTGCTGCCATGACCTGACTGCTGGGCTGTGGCATGGTGCGGCTGCAGTGTTCTGTGGATGCAGGCAGGGAGCTCTGGCAGATTGCACTCAGGGGCCAGGTCTGCACAGCACGTTTGGCACTGGAACACCTGGGTCTTTGGGGGAAGATGTGCCCTTTTGTTCTCAGTGCTTCCCTGTGCTGCAGGGGGTAAAGCTGGCGCTCAGCCTCGGGTGCTCAAGGGCTCATGTGGGAAGCAGGAAGCATGATCTCCAGTGGGTCTTCTAAGCAATATGCTCATAATTTGTACCAAATACCTGTAGCAGGTAAGACAGAAGAAACAAGTGTCTGAGTATTTCTTAGCCTGGGAAAGCCCTTAGGGAGGCAGCAGTCTTTGGGTCATGCCTATGCTCAGGGCCATACAGAGAAGAGGTCTGACCCCAAGTCCTCATCATCCCAAGAGTGCCCCAGCTGTCTGGACCACAGACTGAAACAAGTGGTTACCATTTCTTGGGAAAAAAAATGGATCAAGCTTTTGTCATTGTTTTGGTGGTGGTGGTTGTTGTTTTTGTTATTTATTATTATTATTATTTATTAAGCCACTGAACTATAAACCAGCTATACTCACATCCCCAGTTAAACAGTGCCTACCCCAATGCCTTCTTCAGTCAAACAGACAGCTTTCACCTCATGGTGAATTCAGCACTGAAATCAGCAGTGAGCAATTTCCCCAGCAGGGCATATGTACAAAATTAGTCTCTAGGGAAAAAGTAGATTCTTGTCAATTTAAATACAGATAGAAATTGTTGGGCACAATAGTATTTTTTCAAAACGAGTGCAGAAGTTGAATGACCTAGTATCACCCATGGATTTGGAAAGGGACTGTTAATGAAGGCAATCAGCCTGTAGCTGCTGCACTGTGGGGATGGGGACAGAAAAGTGTACATCACAATTGCACATAGCTGCTGCTTCAGAGTGGAGAAATACCAACTGTGCTGAAATATGTTTACTTTCTGCTCAAGCTCCATAAGGCATCTTTCAATAAAAGCACTATTTATTATGAGCCATTTTTTTTTGTTATTTTTCAAATACGTCTTAAATAATGCTGTGCCTGTAATGTAGAGTTGCGGTGTTACTGAACTCTTTACAGTACCATCTACAATCCATACAGATGGCTGAAGAGAAACCTGCATTTCTGACCTGCTCTTACTGCTCAGTGCTGTTTAACCACAGAAATGAGGATCTTTTTGCCACCTGACTGCCAGTCCCACTGTAGCACACTGTGCTTCCTTCGCACATGCTATAGAAAGCTCTCCTCCAGGATTTGTACCGCAGGACTTATTCCTGGAGGAGTTCAGTGTTTTGCCTTTTACTGTTGTGGAAGTAGCAGTAGAAACTTGTGGAAATTTGAACAGTTTCAACTGTTAAAAAAGCTGCTGTTACCATGTTGTATGTTTGCATGTATAGGAAAAATGTGATAATGTTGTGTGCTATTTATACATTTAAATTCCCTAAATTAAAATGGGAATTTGGCAAACGCAGTTAACTTTTTTTTTTTTTTTCTCAATAAAGAGACTGTTGCACAAAAATAAAAATACTGCCTCGTGCAGAGGCATTTTTATAGCATCAGTGGAAGACTACAGAATGAGATGTGGGAATAAAATGCACTGCTTTCCAAAAGTTCTGGTTTTCTTATTGTCGCTACTCTGGGGTGCTCATTTTTACTTCATTTATAATTATTCTTGTGCCTTTATACCATCCAAGCTTCCTCAGCACATGACAGTACGCTATTAATACTATCATTGACAGAGGGACTGAGGACAGACAAAGGAGCACAAAAACTCTGAAGTGTCTGAGCTGTCTCTGTAGTTTTACGTATCTGTTGTCTTCAGCAGTGCTTTCTTTGACCACATATTTAAAATGGCTTAGTGTCAGTAGTGCAGCTGCTCTGATTTTAGAACAAAAACAAGATGATGCTTATTATTAATAGTATTTGTTTTACTGGTTATGTCACCGGCCAGCCTATGAGCTGACTGAACAATTACTTTTTATGTAAATGCAAATTTATGATTGTCCCCTCTGAGTCTTGAGTTGTGCCCCATGATGTGGCTGGTGACCGTTACAGGATTCACCTGAGAGGTCCACATAGAAGTGCCTTCATGACAGCTTGGAGAAAGGAGCTGTCCTTGGTTCAAAACAATGAAATCAAGCTGATGCACAATAACTGCTTTGAGAATAAACATTAATTTCAGTGTGGATACATCCCCGAGTAACACCTGCTCTGGCACTGCTATTGCTGCACGTATGCACACATGACAAACAGACATGCAACAGGAGAAGGAAAGCCAGATAGCTATCTTATCTAAAACACTTTTTTTAAAAAATAAATGAGAGGCCAGGGTATTTGAAGGCAGTGACAGTTAAAATTTCTATTAATAATTTAAAAATCTGCATTACTGACAAACCGATCCTGAGTTTACCGTCACTGTTAGAAGGAAAATGATCAGCAACCAGCCAATATTGAAAAAATATGCTTCAGTTTGTTAAACAACACTCATGCTCCTGTGTGTGTCCAGCACTTGCTTATTGCTAGTGTCTCCCCTAATTTCATTATGTCTGTTTGCTGCAGGCAAAGGGTTTTGTGCACAGAAAGGTGTAAGCCTTCTGCTCTGGCCTCTAAATTAACACCGAAGATTTGCAACAGAGGCTTCTGCCGTATTATTCCTTCTTTCCCCTCCACCCTTTTTTTGTTCTAGAAAGGCATTGAGGCAGATGGACCAGCAGGTTCTTGTAAGCCCAGCTTGCTTCTTGCAGCCTTTGTGCACAGCTCCAAGGCTGAGCAGGGGTGCCACAAGCTCCTGGCATAGCTCAGTCGTGGCTGCCGACCAGCTTCCTGTGGAGCTGGGCAATGCGTAGGATACACGCAGGTGGGAGGGCCCTCACTGCCAGCGTGGCAGTACCAGATCTCCCTGAGTGGAAGCTGGTGCAGGTACTTATTCTGCATGTAAAACCAGCAGGAGATCATTTCCCAGTAAGAGCATTCTGAATAATAAAGCTATAAACCTGCAAAGGGGTTGCCTTCATTATTGCTGATTTGCCGTTCTTGGGTTTATTGCAGGGAGAGATGAGGAATGAATTCATGCCAATCACATTAATGCTAGATGTTGCATTTGAATAGCAGCACGGAAACACTGCCGGGGAGGTACAAGGGACTGTGGCAGATAGGAAAAATGTTTCAAAACCACAGCTACTTGTGTAGAAAAACAAAACATTTCTGTTTACACCTGACTCCAACACACACATCCATAGGGAGCTGGAAGCCAGCCCTTCCAGCAAATTTCAGTTTGGCACTCTCTACAAGAGAAAGAAATAGTGACAGCATCAGAAATCCAGGGCTAAATATTGTCATGAATTTGCAGTGAGCGCTCTTAAATTTGGGGCCATGGAAGAGTGATACAAGAAGAAGAGAGGCAGCCTGACTGATCTGGAGGCGGTTGGAGGCAGGAGGGGCTACTTAAGATCTTGCGATTTTTTCTGACTAGACAGATATAAGAAATCTTGCACTAGACGTGTTAATTTTGTTGATAAATTTGTCTTTTTTTTTTTTAAATTAAAGCAGTATCCATTCTGCTCTTAAAATTACACAGCTGTTTGATTAGATGCTATTGATTTTGTTCCTGACAAACCAAGACAAATGTCAACAATTCTTTAACTGAAGTCAGGATTTCTCTGAAAAAGAGCTATAGCTGCCACGATCACAGATTGCTTTTACTTGACATGGTGCATCAAGAACGAAAGATGAGATGTAACTGGCCATGACAGTACGCCAGTCAGCTTTGCAGGCTGCTGGAAATACTGAATATCATCAATAAATAAAAACACTTATAGGCTGCCGTGCATATTATCATTAACTCCTCGTATTTTGAATTGCCTTAATTCTCTTAAATGAATTTCCAGCCCTCAGAGTGTCTCTTCAAGCCTGAAGATGAACCATTATGGCTCATCCAATTCCAAATGGTATATGCTTACTTAAAAGGTAGAACATGGATTTTCCCTTCTAATGGCCACATCACAAGCTCACCTGGGCCCTTAAGAAATGTGTCAGTGAACCTCCTTCGGTGAGCGAGTGTTCACTGTCACAGCAAAAGTCCAACAACGTATTTCATGACATGCATAGGAAATTCAGCGGAGTAGGTCCTTATCACAATTTGACAGAAAAAAAAAATTGCATTTCTTCAACATAGTGGCTGACAGGCCACTGGATCTGAATAGTTGTTGGATAATAGAAGGCTGATGTACACGCAACACAATTGACAGAGGAAAATTAAGGTGCAGATCTCTGTGAAGAGCTCCTCTCCAAAAAAGCATTACTGCTAAGTCAGCATCACATTTCAATTATTCCTAAGGGCAGATGTGGGCTAACAAAACTGCTCAACTGTTGTTTTTTTCAAATTATTTTTTCATTAATAACAGCCAAGCATGAATAGAATGATGTGTAACATCTGGTCATGTCCTAGTTTGCCTTCTGGGTGCTGAACTCCTCTCAATTACTTGAATATTGTAGTGACTCGAACAAACTGGGGCTAGTCATGCTGCATTCAGCTCTGTCATCAAATAAAAACTGTGCAGTTTATTTTTTCATTTGGAGGATCTATCTAACAGTGATAAAGTATATTTGTAAAGTTTTTTATCAAATGAGCTGCATTTAAAGCTGCAGTTCAGTAGAGATACTAAGGAATAACTAGCTCCCGAAGAGTAGTCTTCGTTTTATGTATCTGTGTCACATGAAATTTGCTCCCTTTGGTAATCATGTTTTGCTTAAAAGCATGGAAGATAACAGCCAGAATTGACTTTTCTACAGAACATTCCTCAGGAAGAGTTCTGCTAATAGTTACCCAAGCTTTAGGCTTTCCTCACTTTCACTGACTTCAATGCCTTTACTCAATACCATTGCAAATTATGTTCTTGATTGAGAGAACTTTTCCCATATCCCAGTGGCTGGTCAGGGAGATCAAAGCTGCAGCCAGCAGGCAGAAGTCATCAGATCCCCCTCTCCTGCACTAAGATGAGGACATGCTGTTCTGTGATTATCATTGGTTAATACACATCATGAACAAGCACAGTGAAGAAGGCCTTCAGAACTATGGAGGTTTGCTGCATCCTCAGATTTGAAACACGGGTTGAAACTGGAAACTGTTTGCCCATGGTGCAATCTGGGCTTTGCAACACCCTGGCAAGTAAATGAGCCAACTCTGATGCCTTGCACTGTGAATGCAGATTCCTAGTGGCAGTGTAGGGCAGTCACTGCAACACCCTCCTTGTTGGTCATCACAGGTTCCTGCCCTGATTAAGTAGTCCTTTTGTTTGTATCAAAACATTTAAGGGTATATTTATACTGTCCCTTGACCAACCCTTCATTCAAGAGGACACGAAACTCAGTGAAAGCATTCTGCTGCATTAAGGTCTTGTGTTTCACCAAGAAGCACGTCAGAAGTGGGTTTTGTGATGACCTCTGTAGTTTGACAAGCAGAGTTCTGTGCTTGAAGAGCTGAAGCCCACAAGACCCAGCAAAATAATGCCACTGAAGTACCCTCACCCTAAGTCTGTTTATTCACATTGCTGTGGCATTGTCACCAATGCCAGAGCAGGGAGTTTCATGGTGCTGGGGAAGGGCCAACGCTTGCTGGGGCCTATTCCCAAAGTACGTCAGGAAGACCAGCTTTACTCTGTGCTTCATCTTGAGCATCATGTGTGGTTTTGGGAGCCACAATACAAAAAGGACATAAAACTATTAGAGAACGTCTAAAGGAGTGCTATAAAGATGATAAGGATCTGGAAGGCAAGGCATGTGAGGAGCAGCCAAAGCCACTTGGTTTGTTCAGCCCAGAGCAGAGGAGGCTGAGGGGAGGCCTATAGCTCCTCACAGGGAGAGGAGGGGCAGCACTGAGCTTTGCTCTCTGGTGACAGCCACAGGACCTGAGGGAACAGCATGGAACTGTGTCAGGGAAAGGGCAGGATGGTTTTTGGAAAAGGTTCTTTACCAGAGGGCAGTGGGCATGGAACAGGCTCCCCAGGGTAGTGGGCACAGCCCCAAGCTGCCGGAGTTCAAGGAGTATCTGTCAGACATAGGTTTTGGATTTTGGGTGGTGCTGTGTGGGGCCAGGGGCTGCACTCAATGATCCTTATGTGTCCCTTCCAAATTGGCATATAATTCTGTGATTCCATGATTCTATGACCACAGCCTCCTTAGACCCCCCTGCTCAGTGTGGCCCACATTCTACATGAAAATCTCAGCACAGGCAGTTGGTGGCATCACGGTGGGGGAGAGGAATAGTACAGATGTTGTCTGTGCTGACCAGACAGGCTATTACCAGTGCAGAAATTGTTCCTTTATTTTATTTTATTTTATTTTATTTTATTTTATTTTATTTTATTTTATTTTATTTTATTTTTTTTCGATCACAGCTTCCTCTGTATTTCTGAAAGGAAAAATGCAAATCTAATAGTTTTTTGGTTTTCTTTTTTAATAAAAAAGATTTATTGAAGAAGCAAGTTCCTGCAGGCTGTACAGCACTGGCTGAGCTTGCAAAATAATTCAGTGTATGGAATGGATTAGGTTGGTGGCTGCTTTATTTTCATTGCCTCTGAAGTGTCTGGGAAAACGAAGATGTAAAGGTAAGAACTGTGATAAAGAATTAGCTCTGTAAAGTGGCTTTGCTACAGCAAGCTTTAAAACCTATTTGAAAACTTCAGAGATTTAGCATTATTCTTGAACTGACTTGACACACAAATCTGGCATCTTTACAGTTGAGCCTTAGAATAAAAAATGCCATAAATTCAATCTTCTGCAAGATAAAGAGTAAGCAGCTGATTCCCAGGGCTCAGGCAGCACTGATATGCCTCTTCTCAGTGCACTCTGCAGTGATGGGATATCTAATTTGGGTAAGTGCATTTCCAGCATTAGGGTACATGAAATCTGACTATGGGTGACTGCCAGTAGAGACACACAAGATCAATTTTGCAGATTCATGCAAAAAACTGCTCTAATTTTGACTAAAATAATAAGTTTGAGTAGTAACTTAAGAGTATTATAAACTATCAGGAAAGGAAGAAAGCCAAAAACTAGAGTGACTTTTCTAAAGATGCACAGCGTTGTTGCTCCACAGTTTTCAATCAAAATTGTGAATAAACTTTTGAGTACTGGTGACATGGAAGTAGATCATTTTGATTCCTTTAAATGCAGTGGCACTATCTGATCCAAATGTAAAAGTGGGGAGCCCCTAAAGTGTGTCCACAGGAGCTACCTGGGTTGGAACCATTGGCACCAGAGCACTTTTAGGAGCCTACAGATGACTAGGGCAGACCCTATCCAGGGCACACTGGAACCTGGGAGACTTGAAATAAATACATCTGCTGCCTCTTTCTATGCCTTTGTATATGCAGCTGAAATTTTAAACCTCACAATCATATAAGGTTGCTGCTCTCTTTCTTTCAGAAGCAAACCTGCACCCATGTCCAGCCCCAGTGTTCCTGCTGCCACATGTGCTGAAAGCAGCAATATGGACACGATGTGAGCTAGCAGCTCCAGTAAATATTAGTGATATATTTTCAATAACGCAGAATGTCACTCTATAAAATGACATTCACATTACCGTATTGCCAGAAAAAAAGAAAACCAAAAGTGTTAAGTGTTGGTTTTTTTGGCCTACAGATTTCAGGCTATTGTATTCATCTTTCTTTCTGCTAGCTTGTTTCTTAATGACTTGTGAGAATTTGGATGTACTTTTGGTCTGTTAATATAATGTGAGGTAAAGATTAGATGAGTTTCTCAAGGGAGTGTGTTACTTATGGCTGTTGTGACAGGAGCTGTTGTGCTCTAGGACCGGTGTGTCTATTTAAATAAAGATTTGGAAAACAGCCAGGTCATTGAAGGGCTCTCTTCAACTGCAAACAGAATTACACTCCTGAAATTGTGCTGTTATTTCTTTTTGCAAAAGGAGGCACGGCTATTGGAGTTTTCATCCATTGATTTCTACTATGATTTAATCGTGTAGATTTGGTGAGATCAATGTGCTTCAAAAAAAGTAAAGAGCCTGTTCTATTATGCTACATAGTCATGGTCCCACAGCACCAATAAAACTGATTGGAAAGAAGTTGGTTCAGAAAATAGGTCCCTTATGAGCTGTAAGCATCTCTTCTGGTTAGGAAATGATGCACATAAAGCTGCAGAGTTCCCCGCTGTGTAGCAGAGAGGAGTGTAAAAAAGCTGCTGTGAGGGAAGTATGATTTGGTATACCTGTCACAAGCTTTACTGAGATACTGCTTAGGGACCTCTTCTTGTAACAGTTTCTGGAGTTGTGGAGCAGTTTCCTGTGGGAAAAGTACTTGAGTTATTCTAACAGTTCTTCGGAAGATGAGTGACTGCATGTAGCTGTCAACAAGCATCTGAAACAGCGAGAGACTAAAACCACCATAATAAATATATATGCATCACATGGGCTGAATTTGAGGTCTTCTTCTTTTATGTGTCTAATCCCTGATGAGAAAGTCTAGAGGTGCGTGATTGGCCATTGACTGATGTAGTCTTAACTTAGTGGTTTGGTACATTAAAAGTGCAAAATGGGACATGGAAATAAAGACAGAGCATTAATACTGGCACTATTTTGAATTAATTAGCATTAAGTGGGAACATCCCAAATTAAATGACTGTTAGTTAAAGATCTGAAATGGTCAATCTGTAGCTGAAAGTCTCTTTCCTCTATTATTTACAATTCTGCTGCATTTCACATTGTCATCTCTTGTGCCTGTCTTGCCTTGTTGGTCCTCTTGGCCAATCTACACAGCAAGTGGTGCAGAATGATTGTGCCCATGACTACTCAGTTATATATTTTGTTATACATATAACTCAGTTACATATATTGTTATATGACTACTCAGTCCCATCAACTGCAGATTGGCCTTGTCCACATTTAGCTGTGAGGTTTTTTCTGGGTCTCATTGACCTGAGGTTTAAATATCACTTTCTTTGTGGCTTTTTTTCAGGTTGAATTAGTCAATGTGAGGACTGTGCTGCAACTCCGAGTTCAAAACAAATAAAAATGTTCTTCTCACAGGAGGCAGTAGACCAGTAGCACTTGTGACCCAAGTATATGAGAGAGAAGTCCTGAGAGAGTTAATAAATATAGAAATCCATACATAGATCAGAAAGACCTTTGAGATGGAAATGTGTTGAGGCTGGAAGAGTATTCAGAGGATCATAGCCTCTTGTTCTCAGCCTAGGCATCAGTTTTTGTTGAGGAGGTATGGCAGGGAAGATGGACCTTTGGTTTGACACACTATAGTTGTTCATATGTTACTCTAAAGTCTTTGCTTGGAAGAAAACTTGTAGAGGTTTCCTCAAGATATCGCCACAGCTTCAGAGGTAGAGGATAGAGGTTAGATGACCTCTCCTTCAGTGTTTTATACTCACTCTCTTCTGTGACTTCTCCATGTTTTAACAACTGTTCTTACCTGCAGTTGATTTCTTTTCTTTTTTCCTCTGCTTTGTCAAAATAGTGACTCAGCATAGTTAGAAATAAAGAAAGATCCCTATAAACCATTAAGTTTTGGGTAAAACATTTTTTACATTTAGCATTCTAATTCAAAGCCTAACACCTTGTCTGATTCGAAATGACAGGATTCAATGACAACTTGATTCACCTAGCTGGTAGATCAGTTAAAGCATCACAAGCTACACGGCTATAGATGTGCAGTGCTGAACTTTCCCAAGGCACAAAACAGGTAGTGGCACAAAGACATGTGGCTGCTCATGGCAAAACATGATTTTAATTGCTCTTTAACCTGTAGAGCTTTTCACCCCTACATTAAGGTTTCCAGCTCCACCTGAGGGCACAGAGGCAGGTATATTTGCTGCGTGGGTGAGATGCAGGCATTCCTGAGTTACTGTTAGCCAGCAGGACTACAAAAAAGGGGATGGAGGCAGTCATGTGTTGTACCTAACGCTTGGCCTCAGGAGCAAAATACTGCACTCTACAGCTGCATCAGTTGTCTCAGAGCTCACCAGTAGTGTCCTGTGCCTTGGAGAGAGCTGAAGCAATCACAGTCACAATGGTGATTTTCCAAGTGCTGGAGCAAGACCAGAGCCAACAAATGCTGCCTTGATGTGGGAGCAGGAAGGATTGCAGGTTGTTTTAGCAGCTAAGTTAGTCTTTGTTCCCATGGAGCTCTTTGTTCTAGTCCCTTTCCTGGAGCCATGGATCTCAGCTGGTTCAACTCCTCACCTCTGTGTGCTTGCTGAATTTATATATGCTTCGACATCTATGAGCGTGCAGAAGGAGAGTATCTGCTCCTTTATAGGATTTCTGGTCAAGAATATCAAATACCAAAGAGAGCCATTGCATTTGTCTGGCTAAGCCCAGAGCCTAGTCACTGCTGTCTGTCCTGTCTTCTTGTATCTTCTTATTAAAACTTTTCTTAACCATCTCTCTTCCTCACCTCACTCTCTATCCTGTGTCTGTGCATACTGTGAGTATGGTGTCTGTGGGGTGAGCATGAATGCATGTTAGGAAAAAATCAGCCATGTGAACTGATAGTACTTTGGATTTGCATCCCAGAAGTATCTGGAAGACGAAGACAAAATCCAGTCCCCACTGTGGTAGGCTCTGCCTATATAAGAGATGGTCTCTGCTCAAAGAATTTGCAATCAAAATAAACTATTGAGTGATCCTTTGCAGCTATATATGCCACTGGAAGATAAAACTGCATCAAGTTCATAATGAAATTACTCACAGTTCACAAACTTGTCAGGGCAGAGAGATAACATTGCCTCACCTAAAGTGGGTTTGCATTATGTGAGTTACTTCTTATGAGTAAATACATTATGCAATATTCCTTAACAATTTATAATGACTTGTATGTGAAGAGAAGAAAATGAAATAGTGAAGAAAGCTCACAGGTGTAGAAGTGAGATAAAGAAGGTGCAGAGAGTGCAGAGAGTTCTGCTGTAGGGCAGCTGCTCTTATTCTCTACACAAAAATTCTCTGAGCCTATGGTAGATTGTTTGCTGTGAAATGGTCAGCCAAGCTGCTGCATGGGATTGCACTGTCTGGTGTTCTATAGCAATGAGCTGAACATATACAGTACAGATAACAAATGTTCCTGATCTTTCTGTGGTAACATAACAAAGAAAGAGCAGCTACAGTGTGTAGAAGACAGGGGTTAGTACTTATTAGCTAAGCAAAAATGACAAAACTGTGAATTTCAAGCTATGGACAATTTACCATGGCCAGCAAGTGAATACAAACACTTGAATACCTTGTCAATAGACATCTTAAGATTCACTACTCCACTTAGCATTTCCTGTGTTAGCAGGTCCTAGTTTGCTGCATGGGTCCTCTCTACTTGTTGACAACCACTCGGAGCTATCTGCAAGCTTGTATTCTTCCTCAGCAACAGAGGACTCCACCAGGCAGTCTCAAAACTGGGCACTACTGTTGCCAAAGCCTTCTGCAGGGCTCTGAAGTTCAGGTGTCTCCTCTGTAAAAAGGGTTGTGACACTCCTGGGTTGGTCTGCTTTGGAGATTAGTGTACAATAAGTCTTCATTTTTCCTGAGAAGATTATCTCAATCACAGATTGCCTTAGGTGTGGACACATGTGAGATTGCTCTGTGTGTCATCGTGGGATTGTTTGGATTGGTTTGCATGGGTGTAGCACCATATGAAGAGAGCTGCACTGGTTCTGGTCTGCCTGAACTCACGTGCTTGGCCCTGAAAATCCTGGTGAGGCAGTTATCTGTGCCTCTGCAATGTTTCATTTTGCCTTTTTCTTTAAACCTGGCTATCTATTATTCCTCATAGTAGAAACAGTGTTAAGGAATCTAGAGAAGTACCTACCCAGATGTCTGTGACAGTGTGCATGCTGTCCTTGTCACAGACTGCACCCAAAGACCCAACCACTTCTACTGTGGAAAAAAACATAGCCTCCAAAAGTGAAATGGATGTAAGTGGCATATGTGTAAATGGAAATTGATAGGGTATTAACTGTCACAAAGATGCAGAAAAATGGAAGAAACAAGTCCCACTTCTCCAGAGATTCCCTCTGTGGTGTTCAGTCCAGGGCTACCCATGAGAGAGAAAAAGTACCTTAGCAGATTCAGGCTTCAGGCTTCAATTTCCCTGTCCGTAGAGCCAGAGTGTTTGGGGGGGTTGAAATTTGGAGCTGGAGCTCTCTTTTGTGGGCTTATATTGCACGAGAGGGATTGATGGTTCCCCTGTGGCAGGGAAAACAGAAACACTGCTCTGTCACAGCTGAGCACAGCAAATTATTTCCTTCAGATTGTGCTGCCACTGCCATGTTGCTGAGCAAGAGAAGTCTCCCTGGTTCCCCCATTCCCTTCCCAAAGTCACAAGCCTGGCAAAGGTTTTAAATAAGTTGAAGAGTAAGTACTTCTTCCACTTCGTCTGATATTTGCCGTAACACATGACACAGCATTGCATAGCAGTGCCATACTCCAGCCTCACATTTTTCTACAGCCTCTACTGCACCTCTAGTCTCTGATACTTCTGGAAGGGTACTGTGTATTTATGGGAAGCCACTTGTGATTTCTAGAACAATGTGTTTCTGCAAAAGAATAAGCTCCAACAAATTAAAAAAAAAATCTGTATTTTAAAAATGTAATGAAATTTTAAAAGGGTTATAGAAAACTGAATCATTGACTGGAGTTGGATGATGTACATGAAATAGAGAACAATATTCAATTTGTCTAAAACCCCAAGTTCTTCTCAAAAGGCACTATGAAATAGCATTCAGAGAGACCAAGTAAATTAGAAAACCACCAACATAGTTCAGAGTTGTATGAAACTAATTCACACAGGATGCAGCAAATACGGCATAACTACAGCACCACAGTTTGTTAGTTTTTATATATCACCAAAGCCTTTATTTCTTTGAAGATAGGTAATTGTATGGAGTACAGTACTTCTGCCTTCTTACCTACAGTTCTTCTCCCAAGTCACTCTACATTGCTGTACTGACTACAAACAATGAAAGCAGGACTCCTTCACTTTGATTGTTTTTCAGAGACTGTCAGTGTATCTGATAGGCTGAAACTGTCACAGTGAAAGTGTGCATAAGGACCTAAAAGCATTCTATTTATCTTCAAAGAGAAAAGCAATTGAGAAGTCTTGACAGATCTCTTGATTATTTCTCAGAAATAATCAGATGATTTCTCAGAAAAAGAGATTGCTTTTATTTAAACAAGTAAAAAAGAAGAAGAAAAAAGAAGGTAATCTAAAGGCAAAATCTGAATTCCTGGTATCATTATCTCTGCAGGATTGCTACCAAGTTCACACTTCCAGTCCACCTATGGCATTCACAGCTTTTAAAAATCCATGAATCTAGAGGCACTAATTCAAAGTACTACCAGTAAAATTGTTGCAGGGAGCCTGGTCAGTACCAGCTTTATCTTCAAGGTCACTTGTCTGAAGCTCATCCTTCCAAGAGCAGAGCCTCCATTTTCTAGTAATTCCAAGAGAAAAAGATGTATGTTCAGTCTTTCTGCTGCACTGACAAAGAAACTAAGAGGACTATACTTACATGCCCAAGCACTAGTAAAACGTGAGCAGTTTCCAAGCATAAAACGTGTTTTATGGCATTGCTCCAGCAGAGGGAAGCACTTGCTGCAGAAGAAGTATCCTTCCCATCACTGCATGTCGAGGCATTGCCAGTTCCCTGGAATTACCAGAGCTCTTGGCCTGGCATTATGTTTTCCTCACTGAACAAGGAACAGAACATGGAGGATTGCTATCTGTACCCATTTTTCAGTATGATGTCAACAAAGTGCTCTCATTCATTTTGAGGACTTCTACCCCCACGTGCAGGAAACAAGAATATGGTCCAAAATTTGCCCCAAACTTGTTACAGATATAGATAGTTACAGCTAAGAATGGGAACTTCACCCATAGATACCCTAACATCTGAAGACCTAGAAGCAAAGCTTGGCCTTGTTTGCATTATTATTAAATCTGGCTGAAATTATAGTCTGTTCTAAGAGTATTTTTTGATTTTGAAGAAGAGTGACTGTGATGGGTCTCTCAAGGACTTTGTTGACTGCTCCGTGAACAAACATAACCTTAAAACTGCCAACAATATGCAGGGTCACTTATGTCCAATCTCAAATAGAATCCCTCTCACTGATTCATGAAGCTCTCAAAAATGTTCAGGTTTGGGCACAGCTTTAATTCTCCAACAGTAAGAAACTTTGTTCCCATTTCTAGTCTAATTTTTCTCTCTGCTATTACACGCTTGGTTTCCAAATCATGGATAGCAATTAGCAGTTTAGCATATCCATCTCCCCGAGCCAGTTTGGCTACGTCCTGCTACTTGTCATATTCTACATTATGTTCTACACTATAGTAACAAATGAAGAAAAGGTTTTTTATCATCCCTGGGTCATTCCTGTGTTTATGTCTGTTTTTTTCTCAAGTCCTTCTGCTCTTTTTAACTGGATTGGACTTTCTTAAGTGTTTGGGATATATCCCACTCTTCTCTAAGACAACTTTTGCTGTGGAACTTCTCTGTCTTCTACGGCTCCCCTTCCTTTGTTTAAAGACAAAATATACTTCATTGAAAATATTATTATTTCAGTGCTGGAGCTATGGGGTGGAGGGAACTGGGGTATTTAAATGCTGAAAAAGATAGATGGGTTCAGATTTGGCAATGTCTAAGTATTGGCATGAGATATGCTCTGACAATGTCAGAGCCTGACTGGGATCCAGAAATCAACTGGGTTTTGGCCTAATCTCTCTATGAGCTTTATCCATTTGTGTGTTCAGAGAATGTCTTATACACACTGACAAGTCCAGTCTCCCCACAAATTGTACGCTAGCTGCCATATTCTCCATCCAGAAAATATTCAGATGAATTGTTATTCTTTCCATTATAAGTAGCATTTACATTTCTGGATAAAACAGTAAAGCAGTAATGAGAGCAGAAAAATGACTCACAGTTGTTTCCATTTGTGTTCTTCAAGAGAGACGATGAGTTTTCCTCCCTGAATTGTCATTATAGCCTCCAAAGTTCCTGTATTGCTGTAGAGCCTTCAAAGTTCCTGTGTGTTCAAATCAGTATGGATTTGGATCTGACCTTGGGCAGAGGAAGAATTTAAATTCTGTGTCTGCTTCCAAGGTGAGCGATCCAACCACTCACGTACAC
>JAOWBP010050704.1:0-18250 GCA_028571105.1 Tragopan temminckii | reverse complement strand
CTGCTTTGGCAGGGGGTTGGACTCGATGATCTCTGAGGTCCCTTCCAACCCCTACAATTCTGTGATTCTGTGATTCTCACATTTTAAATTAACTCCTTGTTAGTATGGCCAGCAGAAGCTCTTCCAGTAGTTTTGGAGCCTTTTCTTGCTACCATTTATCACTGGCTTCTGTAAACTTAAAACCCTCTTGGAAAGTGCTTTTTTTCTATGTTCCTTTTCTGTTTCCTTGAGCTGAGCAGATCTATGGTTATTACAGAATCACTGAATTGCAGGAGCTGAAAGAAACCTCAAGAGATCATTGAGTTTAGCCCTCCCTGCTACAGCAGGTAGGTCACACAGGTAGGCAACCAGATAGGTCTTCAGTATCTCCATTGAAGGAGATGCCACAACCACTCTGGGCAGCCTGTTCCAGTGCTTGGTCATCCTTGCTGTAAATAAGTTCTTCCACATGTTTGCATAGAACTCTTCCTATGAACAAGTTTTAGGCCATTGCTCTTTGTCTTATTGCTATGCATCGCTGAGAAGAGCCTGGCCTCATCCATTTGCCTTCCACTTCCTTTTAGATATTTATAAAATTAATCAGATCCCTCACTCTCCAGCCCTCTGTTCCCCAGGTTACTCAGGTTACTCAGTGTTTCTTCATATGGGAGATGCTCCAGGCCCTTTATCGTCTTTGTGGCCATCCATTGGGCCCGTACAATGAATATGCTATGTTGTAATTGGCCTTCTTGGGCCAATGATAGGAATATGTTGCCTTCCTTTCCTTCATGCTTCTCTATTATTTGAATCCTTCAGATTTAGTGTAGTTACAGCGTATTCAGTGTTTTATAATATAATGTTTTCTGAGAAATAATAGCCTTTTAGTTCTGTTGTACTGACTGTTGGTATCCTAGAGAATGTTGGAAGAGCAATGCAAACTTGGATACTGGAGTAGATTTCCTACTAGGTTGGTAGTTCTGTGAGCACAACTTAAAGAAAAAAATATATATTTATGTATTTAGAGAGAATGCTATTGAAATTTGTAGAACAGATATTAATACTGTTTGAAAATATTATGTAACAGATCTCTTCTGTGCATCTAGTAAGTGTGAAAAATGAAAGCAAAAACTGCACTGTAGCCTGGACTAAATACTTGAGTTTTTTTAGTTTTCATAATAAAACAAATTTCGTTATTATTGAAGCATAAAAAAAAAAAAAAAGACTTAAAAACCACTAACTTCCTCTTTTAATTTGGTATATCTGCATTATAAATCAGAGTGCTATTTGGCAATTTTTCAAAAAATACATTTGCATCTACGCAGACAATATTTTATGACGCTTCAGCTTAATGTGTCTTAAATGGTGGATTAATAAAGTGGTTTAAAATGGAAATAGAAACGGTGTCTTTAAAGAAAATTATAATGATTATTTCTAAATCTTTAGGAAGTTAAATAAATATTTGTTTAGGGGCATATGTATAGGTTGGCATTATTTTTCTAAACAGTTTTCATAATAGCTGTCTGCCATGCTGTGTGTTTAGGAAAATGAATTGATTCTTATGCCAAGAGGACCAAAAAAAGGTCAGTGACCCAAAAGGTAACACTGACCAGGAATGAACAGCAGTCCTCCCAAGGATCAAAGAGAGCATCTCTTGGGTAGTGAAAAAACAGGCAAAAACATTGTCATTTCTAAACACTAGAATGCTGACTATTTTAAAGTTACTTGCAAAGGAAATTCTGTCATTTAAAAGCACATAGGTCCCAGTGGAGCTTCATTTGACATTTTGTAATAAAACTGTTCAACTGTGTTTATGGAAAAACAGAAACTGTGCACTACTCTAATGTTCTGCTCTGCTCTATGTCATAAGGCTAAGAGATCATGGCTAGCAGTCTGTAGGGGTTTTTCTCTATAGCGGCAGAGTCTGATTGCTTGAAAGGTAGGGAACCATGCAGTCTCTTCAAAAAGTATCTTCAAAAACATTGTAATCAAACTTAATATTTGTTAATTTTAAAAAGCAGATACTGAATGCTTCCCGTAGACTTTTTTTTTTTTTTTTTTAACCTCTGGAGGGTACTATGTTCAGTTTGCAATAGAAGCTTACATTGAGGTTCTGTGTTGTTGTAAAGCCTGTGTGGGATAGCAGTTCTCAGTGATCAAAGGTTACCTCTAACCCCACTTGCTGGCAGGGAAATAATGCACTATTGAGATGAGGTAGCCAGCAAAACAGTGAAGAATCACAAAAGATGGAATATGTCAGTTCTGGGATGGCAGTTTGCAGCATGTTTTAAGCCAAGTGAATCTGCCAGAAGTGCAGTCCTTTGCCTTGGGGGCAGTTCCCCATCTCTGTACTGCTGAGAGTTTTCCTCACTGTTTGCATTCTATCATTCCTTTTCCCTGGAAGCTGTACTGAAGCGTCATTTACTTTCTTTGCAACACTTCAGTGACTTGCTTAATTCTGGGGGCAATCAAATCCTGATTATAAGTGGGCAGATTGGCCACTGTGGCCTGAGGAGGCCTCTTGGCTGAGAAGACCATGAGGGCAGAACTGTGACTAGTAACCAGCTGCTCTCAAGTGGGCTGAAACTGTGCTGATCTGCCTGTCTGACCTTCTTGGAAAGTGAGTATGAAAGCTTTTCTGGTATATGACAGCCCAACAGTGTCCAAAATGATGGAAATTCTGTCTGGATTAAGCCAGGAGCATTTTACATAGAGACCCTGTGGATGAAGAAACCTTTTCCTTCATATGGTAGGAAAAGTTAGAAGGTACATAACCTCAAAGAAGCATTTATTTACCTGATGTAGTTAGTGGGGCAGGGAATCCCAGAGCTTTGATGCTCTGCAATGCAGAAGGAGCAGTGCTATGCCTCATGGCTGAGGGAGCCTTGAGGATGGAGGAGGGAAAAATAGAAACAGAGAATGAAAATGGTAAATGAAAGTGCAGATTGGAAGAAAGGGATTTTGAAAATATTCAAAAGAAATTTGGTGCTGATGTTTTGCCACTTGCTTCTGCATCTAATTGACCTATCTGATCTTGCTTACTCTCCCCACATTGTGCAGCTGCTAGTGTGGCTTCCAGCTCCCAGAAGAGTGCACAAAGGGCACATTTTTTTTTGTACACTCAGCTTTCCAGACACATGCTTTACAACAGGAACACCTGTGTGTATCTGAGCATTGGCTTCCCTCCACTGGAAGCACAGATGTCATGCTCAGGAGGCACACATAGTGGGATTGTGTTGCAGAATAGCATGGAAGCAAATGAAGATAACTTTTGCAAATCTTAATGCGAGGATATCTCCCTGCAGCTCTGACATGTCTTGAAAAGCAGATAGAGTGGTCCACGTAATGAGTGAGTTCCCATTGTCCCAACTGGCTGAAATTAGTGGCAGTTGTACCTTGGAGTTACCAGACTGGATGTCTCTCTTCCCCGTATCCTTTGCTCTGATCTGCCTCTGAGGGGAGGCACCTAAGGTCCTTTGTGTAATGTGATGGGAGTGCCCTTTGCAGCTATTGTCTTTGCCAGCATTTTTGTTTTTACTGTGAGAACCCTGTCAAAGAGAGAATAGATAATAATAGAAAGCTACTTGTTAGCTTCCAGGACAAGTACAGGCCTCGCTCTTCTGAGAGTGTCACTTATCTGCCCATTTGAAATAGGAGGCGTTGATTTCTCAGACTTCTGCTTTACTGGCAAAGTTGGTTGAAATTGGTCAATGACTTCAGAAGTTACTGGAGGAGAGGGAATTTCTAATCAGATGCAGACAAGCTGGCTTTATGTGACTACATGAGCCTTATTTCTTTAGGAATCCCTGGTAAAATATGTGGATAAAGTTGCAGTAATATTCAGGTTAGAGTTCGTATTGGCCTGTATTTCTCTCATAATTTTTCCAGCATGACTTTCTAGCATGATGATGTTAGTCAGCCAGACGTTTTTTGAAACTTTTAATGGCTTATGGATACTTTTTTCAAACCTAGCTTCTCTGTCTTCCTTGATTTTTTTTTTCTTGATGAACTCGGTCATTAATTGGGAAAATCAAAAACACAGAGGAGCCTGTTGGAAATGTTGCTGGCTATATACGTATATTTTTTTTCAAAAAGAGCTTAATATTGGCAGAACTTCCTGATTTGTTGTGGTTCTGAAACAGCATTGAGACATTCAGGCTAGATAGATTCCTGCATGGCTTTCTGCGAGTCCCAACGCCATGATGATGTTTCTTGAGAAAGGAAACATGGTCTACATCTGGGAGCAGAGCTGTGTGCTATATCTAGTGTGTTCAAAGAGCATTTTCTCTTTGGTATTTTTGCATTTTAGCATTATCTATTGAACAGTAATGTGTTATAAGGACTATAAAGTCACAAGTGAAGTGAACAGAGCCTCAAGGGAAAAAAATGGGAAAAAGGGTGCGAAAAAGACACTGACCAACATCTGTGGATTTTGGTTACAAGATCAAAAGTAGGTGGAACTGCCCATAGAAAAATCAGGTTTCCAGCTCGTTGCTTCCCACAGTGTATCAAGTAGATCTAAATGGGTTGAATGGAGAGCTACCTGAGTGGTACCCGACTGGTTTCCTTATCAGCCTCAGTGCATGTGGGAAAAGGCACTGTTTTTTGTAAACTGTAACCTTTGGCAGTCTCTGGCTCTGCATATTGAATAGAGGGATGATAGCAGATGTGGCAGGAGACACTCAGGCTTATTTGCTCCTACAAATGAAACAGCTCTATCAGGAAAAAAATTGTCTTAACAGAATTAGCTAAAAAAAATGTGTCAGACAAAATTGTGCTTTGAATGCTTTATAAGAGCTTACTGTTTTGCAGTGAGAAAAGACAGTCAGGTGTTGATAGCATGTAGGAGGCAAGAGCTGTTATTAGTGAGTGGGAAGAAACACATTGAGTGTGGTGTGGGAGTAGGGCAGATGGGAAAGAATCTAGTGGCTTTTTTGGAATTACTCATTCTGAATCATCTTCCTACAAACTTACTCTCAAAGCCTCCAGTGCAGCTCACCATCATCCTTCAAGGTCCCACAGTACTGCCAAGCTGAGAATGGCACTGAGAGGCATGTTGAGTCAGCTCTGTGTGCTGTAGTAATAGAAGGTGTTCAGTGAGGAGTTTAAATAACTGTTTCAGCCAAGTAGGCTGTGACTATATAGGACTATAATACACAGGTGGGATGCATATCTATTAATTCAAGCCCTCTGTGGGATGACAAAATGGTAGTATGCTAATTTTAAGGTAGTTAAAAGTGTCTGTGAAGATCCATTAATGGAACAATTTCCATGCTCACCTGCTTGTGAATGTGAGGGCCTTGTTGCCAAGAGTATGGCTATTACGAAGGCTTGGTTGGAACCATGAAAACATGTCCAAATGGCCTAGGACATGCCCTGAAATGTCTCCTGAGAGAGCTGCTGCTTGGGCATATGTACTATGTGCTCTGACTGGAGACGTGATGATGACGTTAACAGAAAATACCAACAGAAGGTTGGTAGTGAGCTTAACACAGTGAAGCTTGTTCTTTGGACTTGTCATAAATCTATTAACCTCTTCACTAACAATTTCTAATTCTGAACTTTTTTGACCATATTCTAAAGTACAAGAGTATATAATTTTATCAGACTGTTGCTTGTAGCTGTATGCCTTCCTGTTTGTTGCTTTTATTTGCTGCGAAATGCTTGTAGTTATTTTTTTACTTCTGCTACTTTTGCCTACTAATCAAGTTTACTCCCCAGAGGACGGAGGAAGATTTATTTTACAAATTTACACTTGAACTTCCTGTGGTGGTTTTGCTCTCAGGTTTCAGCACTGGTGATGAAAGGTATTTCCCACAACGCTTGTGAAATTTAAATGAAAATGCGTCTCTGCATGAAATTTTTATTGCATTTCATATGTAATATTACATTTATTGGATATTCTTTTTGAGGCTTATTATGGTGGAGTTGTTTGCTATGTCTTGACCTTTGACAATAATTTTGACTCAGATTTTGACATAGTTACATTATGATTATCTATACACATGGATGGATAGCTAGCCAGCTAGATATTAATATATTTGTAGGTCATTTCTGAGAAATCGTTGTCCTGTCTGAATAGTAATGGGGAAAGAAAAGGAAAGAGGTTGGCAGGAAAATATACTTTCATTCCCAAACTATCAAGAAGCTGAAAAGCGAGGACAGGAGAAAGGAGACAGAAAGGAAGCAAGAAAAGAATCAGTGAATAGTCATAACAGATGCAAAAAACACATAAAAAAAAAAAATAAAAGAGAAGCTGTAGATTCCTTTTGTGTTTTTCTGAAGCCCTGAAACAATTTAAAGTATGAAAAACTCAGGCTAATTGAGAGCATTATATTGACTGGCCCCAATTTTCCTTCTTTCTTTGTTTTCAATCCAGCCTCTCTCATTATAACCTCTTAAAATAAATAAATAAAAACTCTCACTCTATAAATATCTGAAAGAGTCATTCTTATATAATAGCCCTTTTCTTGCAGCAAAATTTATCATTATAACAGTACCGTCGTAGTTTTGCTGGCAGAATCACAGCCAATCAAAGCTATTACAATAATGGAACATTTCATGGTTTTGGAAATTAAATGTGTAACCATGGCACAGAAATGTCTCTTAAATCATATTTGGAGATGTATTTTTCACCAAATGATTTGCACATTATCTCATTCCATCTGAATTCTATTTTCATTAAAATTACACCATTGATTTTTTTCCCCTTTGTTTCTGCAACAATTTTGCAATAGAGTTTTCCATCTGCTTTCACTTTTTGTGAGTTTGATCACATTTGTTCAGCAGATCTAAGCCTTATTTTATCACGAGGCAGAATTTAACAGCTGACTAATGGTCAGACTGTAGATTATGCTGTAAATAGTTAGCACGTTAACTTGCAGGAGTGAGTAATACTGTTATTAAATGCAGTAGCTGAACTATTTTCAATAAGGAAGTAAGTGGCTTAATGCAGTCAGTGTTCCAAGACCTAGAACCAGTTCAAGGTGTGTGACTCCTCAGGAATTTTACTTGTTCAGGACTCATGAAAGCCAGCAAGGCATTTCTGAGTAAGAAAAGATGGAAGTCTGTAGGTGTTTGTTCTCTGTGCATATGTTGAAATCTTCCTGAGGTGTTTGCATGCACCCAGGACCATTTGTGGTACTGAGCCAACGTGCCTGCTCATCTTTGCTGTGAGCCTTTTCTCCTGGGTAGCACAACTTCAAATGGTCTGTTAGTAGAGCTCTCTGAACAACTAAAAGGGGAGATGGAAAAAAAACTGGGCAAGGTGTTCACATGATATACAGCTTTGAATAAAATACTGGATGAGGAAATGTATTAAAATCTCTTCTTAGTTTTCCTGTTTTGCTTATGAGAATTTTTTTTTCAGTTTTTAAACTTTTATTTATATGGTTTTTTTTGTAAACTGCATGTGTATGATAATACAGCGTATGAATGCAATTTGCGTTTTAATTGCATTCTCAAAGTGATTTAGAAAAAAGAAATTAAAGAATTTAAGCAAAACTAATAGTGATATCCATATAACAGGTATGGCTTTTTCCAGACATATGTCCCACCCTTGGGAAAGCCGAGGGTGTGGGTGTGCAGGAGGCCAGAGGGGAGATAGTTACAGCTGAGAGGGAGGTGCAGAGACACCACACAGGGCTGGTGGGAGTTGATTCTGTGAAAATAATCCAGGTGCATCAGAAGGGCAGTAGGGCTTACTAGCTTGGGCTAGGTTCACCTGAGAAAAGCTCTGTTGGGCTGCTACATCCACAGGATGCCACAAGAGATCATCTCACCATCAAGGGTCGCTGTTAGTTGGGTACCTCCTCACCCACACTTCAGGGATTTGAATACTATGCCGGGGCACTGGCCTAGGAATAGGCTTGTTGGCTGCTCTTGGGGCATGATTTCTCTGCTTAGAACTTCGATGGTGTGCCCAAGAAAATGCTCCAAAGTCAGTATGTATTTCCTTGCCAAAAGCTTTGGTTTCAACTAATTGACGTTTTCTTTTGAAAAACAACTTTGTCAGAAAATGACCAACCAGCTCTGGTTTCACACCCTCTGATCTGTCATCTTTGATCTGCTTAATGAAATCAGGGTTCCAGTAGGACTTGCTGCTGGGCTTTTAAACATCTTTTAAACTGCCTTCTGCTTTCGTCTAGATTTCTCTCTTACTCGACTCATCTGCAGCTATTTTCTTCTCCTTAGGGAGAGCCCTGATCCTGTTTCAGTTTCTTTTACAAAGGCTGCCTGCTGCTCTGCTGGCTTTTCCTACTGCTGTTTGTTTTTGTTTTTTTTCTTCTTGTTGTTGTTTGTTTTTATTTCTTTTTTTACCAGAAGCACCCATAATGAAAAAGTAATGGGGAAAAAAAAATCATGCAAATCTATTTTCATACTCAAATCAGAATTACACTGGAATTCAGGAAAGGTTCACATCATGATTTCTTATGAGAGCATAGTCTGATTCCTGAATCCTGTCTGGTTTGTATTTGCAGTGCTTTCTGCAAACTGGTATTTGCAGGTAATTCTAGGAGACCACTCTCATTATTCTGACTTGTTCCAGGCTACATTTTGCTATTTTTCATTCCTACCACTTTTTGTTTGGTTGGTTCATTGGTTGTTTTTTTTTGTTTGTTTTTCAAATAAACAACAATTATACCTCTTACCCTGCTTTTCTCAGCATCCTGTTCCCCCAGATAACCACTTTCTTGTATTCCAGACACTGACTGGTGTTTGAAAAACTGGCAAAGATAACTTCTTTATGTGGTATTTCATGTTGAAAAGGAATAACAACATATTATTGTAAGGGAAGTACAGGGAGAGTTCTGAGAGTGATGTGCTTCACTGAACAAATGCATTTGCAAATCTAGTTGCTTTGATATAGTAGATTGCAAGGACGTTTTACACATATCTTTTTCATTGTGCCTGTAAGTTACATAGGGAAAAAAATAACCCTCTAACTAACACTGGCAAGTATTCAGAAACCACAACTATTCAGCGTATTGCCTGACCATTTTTAAAATGTATTTTGCACTTTTGGTAGATGTTGTAATGCATTCAGCACAGTGTGAAGTCTTGGCATAGATACCAGGTTCTAAAATAAGATGAGCTTTGCCTTTTAAAAAAGCAGTGTTTGCCTGTGAAATACCTTTGCTATTAAGAGCCTTTGGGAAGGGGGGGCAGGAAATAGCAGTGATGATGCTGCCAGCAGTGAGAAAACAGATTTATTTTGAATTCTGACAAATAATTACTGCAATGGATAAAGCCCTTCTTAGTGAATGCTGAGTGGGCAGAATTTCACCTTCCCTGGTACCTCTTAACAGTCAGCTGTGCTCTTGGCTTGTTCACGTGAAGGTGGGTTTTGATTTTGGTAAGGTGGGCAATGCTCTGTCTCGCAACATGCTGTGCTCCTGAGGTTGGTTTCTCCTCTGCCATCAGCTGCTCCTTTCCTGGGACTGGGCAGGCAGGTAGCCATAGGAAGATTTCAGAAGGGATGATTGGTGGTGGGTGTCAGTCCCCTTTCTGTGCACAGATCCAGCTAAAGGTGCAGAGCACTAGAGGCTCTGGCTGGCATCAGCAGGAATTGCTCATCTTCAGCAGGTCTAAAGCCTTGCTCTTGGAGTTGGGTAAGCAGCATGACTGTTGCTATGTTGGTAGCATGGCAGAGGTGCCACACCACATGCTTGGCTCCTATCCTTAATATCTACTGCAGAGTTCAAAGACTACACAGGTGCAAATTTTTTTGTAAAGGTGAGTAGGTATTAGAAAACAAAAAGAAAAAAGGGGGTTAAGTAGGCCCACGTGAAACCTGTAATGAGCTCTAAATAGATGAAATTCATGCTATGGCAGTGCAAATAAATCCTCTGAGCGCAAATGGAGCCCACTGAGCAATTTGCCACCCAGACTTGGGAAGCCTTTTTAGCTTGCATCAAGCTGAGGATTTGTGGCTCCCACACAGGTTCTCCTGTAATATGTCCTGTCCATTTGGTTTAACTGTCCTTGAAAAAGCCCATGGAGCCTCCCTGTCCTCCCTTGAGAAGCAACAAGTCAGACAAAGCAGAGCATGACCTCATTCAAGCCCCAAGGTGGCTGCCCTCTAGGTTCTACCAGTGCTGCAGCTCAGCAGGAGCAGCCAGGAACTTCATGCACATGAGTGGAGGCACTGGTGTTTGCTAGTGCAAGCTGCAGTGGCTCTTATGGTGTTGCTTCACACAGGGAAAACTAACTGTTAGCCCCGCTCTATTTTAGATGGAAAATATAGTTCTCTACTCCTGAAGTGGTCCCCTGAGAAAGGCCGAGAATCTGGAGAGTGGTTTTAACTGATTCTGCAGCAGGAGAGAGGCACTGCACTGAGTCACTTGGCCTGAGCACCTCACTGTGCTGAGTAACGTGGTTGGTGAAATCAGTGCTGCTGTGAGGACAGTGATGGTGCCTTCCCTCTTCTACAGCCAGCACTGACACTGACATTTTCCTTTTGGCTCAGACTACACTCTCCATGATGCGCCATGAAAACAAAACAACGTGAGGAAGTAGAATCAGTGACATGGCATCCTTTCTAGCTTGTTTTTTATTTTTATCTATATTTTGGTTTCTTCTCACTGCACAGTCAGGTTGCAGCTGGTTGGTGTAGGAAGCCTTTCTCATGCTGAATGTTAGCCATGTATGTTCGTGCACCATGTTGCTCCTGGCTATCTGAAAGAGCCTGCAGGTCTCTGCAGCATGCAGTGGGTCTGCCTGGCTGTGTGTGGGAGCACACACATCTCCTGAAATTGGGACGTAGCATCAGCTGTGACTGTTCCTGTCTGCTTCTTTCAATGCAGTGCTGTGTGTGCTCCTGCAAGGACCTTGCTGCTGGGCTCAGGGTGATGTCCTTGCTAGGACGGTTTGGCCCCATTACATGGGTTGTAGCCTGGTCTTACTCCACTGCTTGTGTGCATGTCCCACTGTCATGTGCCACCTGCACAGCCCACCTGGCAACCACATCTCACCACGTGCGCAGTCTGAGTTTCAGGACTGAGTCCCTCCAACACAGTCACAGCACACTGACGTTTCCAAGGAGAGCCTGGAGTGCCAGCGGGCAGAAAAGACACCATTTTCTTTATTGCTTTGTGGAAGCTGGCCACGTGTGTTCTTTCCTCTCATAAAGGCACAAACTGTGAGTGAAATACTCCTGCTTGAATCTCTGCCGTGTTTCCCTCCCCTCCGTTCCCATCCCCCCACCGGTGATCCCTTCCTGTTCCAATTGCAGCCTGCTGCATGCCTTTGGCACTGGGTGGAGGTGTGGTGGTGCAGGGAGTGCTGCTCCACCTGAGAACTGCTTCATGCCCCTGTTCCTCCTGTCAGTCCTGTGTGTGCAAATATGTTGCAGATCAGAGCAAAGCCTTTTTGGCTTACACTGCTATGCTTGCTGGGCTCCAGAGTGATGTTTTGTGGCCCTGGAAGCTTGTCCTGTGTGTTTCCCTTGCAAGTGCTGTCCCTCTCTCACAGGGTATTGGCTCTGAAGTCCTTCCTGCTGCCGGCTGCTCCTTCTGATGTGTACTGCTGGGAACCTGCAGCCCCTTCTCCCGGCAGCAGGAAGGCTGCAGCTGTTGCTGCTTCAGGAGCTCGGGCACATGGTGCTCCTTTGGCAGGCTCCTGGGGCCCAGCTATGGTGCAGTGTTTGTGCTCGAAGGCAGCATTGGCTGCAGCTCTCCAGCCAGAGAATGGCTGCCTGCAGTGAGGGAAGATGTCAGTGCTTCAAAAGGGATGAATTGTGTCCCCTGAATATATTAGGTGTGGCAGTGAGCATGGAGATGCCCTGCTGCCTGGCTGCATGGGGGGGAGACTGCCTGCGGGTCAGTGAGAGCCTGGCTGGGAATGCTCCAAAGCTGCTGGGCTGGCAGCATCCCCTGGGCACTGAGGCTGGCCCCTGCCCAGGTGTGGCAGGGAGGGGAGGAGGCTCCATCTGGCCTCCTCTTTGTCTTTTGCACCCCTGGGAAAGCAAAGCATGATTTAACTCTGAAGCATTAAACAAAAACCCCTGAAACACTATCCCTTAAGAACCGTCTAACCGTTTATGGCTTAATGTAAGCATGCCCGAGGATTGATGAGGAAAGGATGTTGCTCCTGTTGGTAATTACAAGTTTGCTCCATTCAGTGTTTTCTATTCTGATTGCTCCATTTCAGCATTTAAACTTTATCTTGAGTGCGTGCAAATGCTTTCTGCTGTGTCAGGAGCTTTGCTTAGCTATTCATGTGCTCAAACCCTAGGTAGGATATTTATCCTTTCAGGCAGATCAAAGACATATGTTTGGTCATTTGGAATAGGTAAGCAGGAAGAAAGAAATCTCTTAAGAGTGATGACATGGTAGAGCTGCTAAGTAACAAATACAGTTATGTTCGTATGTGTGCATGTTCCCCTAATAATCACTATTGCCAGTGACACAAAAATGCTGAACGATCTTTCAGTTAATTGCAATATCTGTCAGTCAACCTGTCTTGCCAATGACTTTTTTTTTCTTTTACAGTGATACTCTCTGTGGTATTCAAGAGAGGAGCATCTGCCAACAGAGAAAGAATATGTAAGTGTTGTTTCAAGAAAGAGTTTTGACCTGGGTGATAGAACTAAAATGAGGAATTCTTTTCTCCACAAAAGGCTAAGGACGCATGAGGTAACTGGTAATTACTGGGATTCATTCAAAATACATTATTTCATACATAATATAATCATGCGAAATATTGAAGATAGAATAGAAAATGCTGTGAAGTGCAGGTGCTCTGTTTGTTTGTAGGTTGAGATGTGTGTGGACAGATAAATAAGGTTTAGTTTAGGAACAGACATTTTTATATATTGGAGTGTTTAGAATTCAGACAAAGAAATGTTGTTCCAACGGTACTGGGTCCACACGAGCAGATAAGAGCCAGCAGTGCAGAGACAAGTTTGCTCTTTGTGGTATGGAGCTATACAGAAATAACAAGGAGCTAGGTCTGGATCAAGGCAGTATAAAGCAGAGCTAGCCTGAGCTCATTAGCCTGGGCGTAATGCCATGCTAATATATCTACACAACTCCCCAAACCCGAGCTAATGGCTCAGCATGGTGCTATGCAGGGTACTCGCACCAGCTGGTGCAGGGATTTCTGCATTGTACAGTATAAATGTGCCATAAGGTTTTCACACCAGCTCTGTAAAGAAGGCAAAATGACTTAAGGGCAAGACAAGGTCCAAGACTTTGAAAACCAGAGATGTTTAAATCTGGGTTCCCAAATCCCTGTTCATACTTATGAGGAGGATTTTGATGTAAAGGTTATGGTAGTCAAGGAGAGCCTTTATAAAGTCTACCACAGGCTTTGGACCAAACTCAAGGAAGTGCTCAAAAGTTTGAAATATGTAGTAATTCTTACTGATATAATTTTTCAACACCATTTAATTTTATCTCTGGAAAACAGACTTGTTGAGCTACTCAGTCAGCTGCTGTGCTTCCTTGTGAACTTAGCAGGAGTGAAAAGGGACTCGTAAGCTTCTACCTCTGTTCAGTTGGCGGAGAATATCTATGTGCAGTGTAAAAATGATGCACTTTCTCCGTCTCTCAAAACAGTCTCTCAAAAAATAGTCTAGTTGACTGCTTAATAATGACCTAACTGCCCTGCTCTGGATGAAGTTGTTTTTTTTTCTTTAAAAACAAAACAACAAAAACTGGAGGCTAATGTTTGAGTCGAAGTTTTACCGTTGTTTTCACTGGCTTGATTGTCTGCGCCAATTCTTAACTAATGTTGTAACTGTAGATGCCAAAAAAGCAGAAAAGAGTTGATTCACAGTTCAACATTTGTGTCAAATAGATCGGAGAAGAACTGGAAATTGCAGAACTGAACTGGTTGTGATAACCAGTAGTCTTAGATTGCTCAGTAAGGAAGACTGGGGAATTCAAGTTGCGTTTGGGCTCAGCAAATCAGTGCACTGTTAAATCTGAACACAGGAGTCACTTTGAACCAACTGATACACTGTCAGTGGTTTATGGGCTGATTTGGCATAGTTCTGTCACTGCTGGAGTGGGGAGATCCATGGACCCACACCCCAAGAAAGGGAAAGGGCTAAAAAGGTGAAAGGGTAGGAAGATGGGCTAAAAACAGAACAGTGACAACAATCTGAGGAGGAAAGTTAATTTACTAAATATGATAGCAGAATGCAAGGTAACACAATATAATACAATATAATTGGAATTGAAGCAATAAACCAAATAAAAATGAGAGAGAGATTGTCCCAAAACCAAAGGCCTTATGCTGATTCTGAAAGCGAGATGGCTAGGTAGCACTGCTGAGACAAGCAGAAAAGAAAAAAGAGGATGTCTCGTGATTTGTGAACAGTTTTATCCTTCCCTCTGAACGGGAAAGGGAAATGCAAAGTCCTCTGGGGTATGTAGTTCTTCTCTTCTGAGAATCAGGTGCCCAGAAAATTGGCAGTCCGCGGAACTGGAGCATTAACTTTTTAACTCCCAGTGCTCTACATGATGTTATGATGTAGAATACCAATAACAAAAAATCATAAAACCGTGACATATACACAGGAAATGCAAAATCTTACATTGGGAATTCTGCCCAAGAATTACAAGTTTTGGCCTAGGAAGGGCAGGAGATAGGCAATTTACATCTGAAGAAGTTAAATATTATTTCAAAACTTGTCATGTGAACAGTAGGACTCTTGAAGGAGAGATAATTTTAATGGGCAGTTGATGCCTTCTGCAAGTAACAGTCCCAGTCCAAAACAGGATTTTTACAGTCTTTGTAACAGATAGGGTGAATGATTTTTTAAGCACAGAAGCATTAAACAGTCTTGTAAAAATGGGTGCTTATTTCCTGATTGTTCAGGGACAGAGACCAGTGTAATCTTGGAGAAGTACATAATTAAAGGTTTATTATGTCTACTTGGGAATATAAATTATTCTGTAATGTTATGAGGGACTGAAAGAATGAGAGAAAAACCAGAAGTGTGAGAATAGTCATTAGACACTTCTTCATTGCTAAGACTTCTGGCATTTTAATGATTTTATATTTTTAATATCAGCATTCTGACTCTGAACATACTTAGGAGGTAGTAAAAAAATTAAATATTGATTATGCCAGTTTTCCAGCTGATGAAACTGAGGAAAAGAGATAACATGTCAGATTCTCCTTTTAATCAACTTGTGTTCCACAAGTACAAGTAAGTAAAAGCTGAGATTGCTGTGTGTGTAGTAGCTCTTACCTCAGTACTGCTGTTCCCTGTCATCATGGCTGTTGATATTGCCGTGATTAAAAAAACAAAAACCAAAGAAATAATAATAAAAAAAACAAAACAAAACAAACAAAAAAAACCAAACAAACACAAAAAACACAACAAAAATGCAAAAGACTAGATATCAAGGCTGTTGTATTTCTGACTCCCACCTCATCCACTCCAAAAGTACAATATTTGACTTTAATATCTCCTTTTTTACTCCTTGAAAATTATCATTTATATTTATTGTGCTTTGAACTAAATAAAACATTATAGCAATGTAATAGAAAGTGGTCATTTTTTTTTTAATATCTTAAATATGCTTTAACATAATGATTTTCAGTTAACAAATATATTTTCTGGCAGCATTCCATTGATTTTGAAAGTATGCAAGATAAATTTCCCTTAGAAAAGTCACTTCTGTAACACTGTTCATAGCTGAAGCGGGGTGTGTAGAAACAGTACCTGCAAGAAATGTTTATCATACCCTAAGGTTAAATCCCTCATGGGAGGTGGTGATAAATGGTAGCTCAGCTGCTATGTTCTAAAAATATTTGTGAGATAAAACTGTTACCAACCCAACAAAGATGAGAGGCTTTTGTGGCGTAGATGGGAACACACAACTGTCTGACTTAACATGTGCCTGAGCATGTGCCAGTGCCCAGAAACCTGTAGTCCTAAAATTCAAATCATGCAGCATCAACATTTTATTTGCTGTCTGAACAGGGAGCTATGTGCTGCCATTGCAGTAGTGGCAATTGCAAGTGCTGTAATATACCCCAAGGACTGTTAGGACATGCTATGGGATTGTCAAAAGGACTAGAGAATACAGGACAATGTTTTCGTCAAAATAGTATTCACCATAAATATCAATCTTCCGTGTGATCCTAAACTCCTTCTGTGATGTAACCTTGATGACTCTCTAGTGCTTTGGAGCTCACCAGAAAGTCTTATTGAGCTTAATGTTTTTTAAAGTGCCTTTGTTCTTTCAGAGTATGCACAGACTGGAATGCTTTTGATCATTCTCCCTCCTGTCTCGTCCCTCCAAGCCTCCTTCCCAAAAAAAGCAGAGCTGTTGGCACCAAGTACTTTCAGTAAGCCCTTTGGCAAAACATTTTTGGAGAATTTTGACAAAAATCTATGGTCTGTTGCACTTTCTGACTTCATCAGTTTTTCTTTTCTTTTTTTTTTTTTTTTCATTTCAGCTTGAACATTTTATTTCAGCTTTTCCATTTCATTTCTTTAATACTTTTTTTTTTTTTTTTTTTTTTTTTTTTTGCTTTCCAGAAATTGTGGTGGGGCTGGGGAAAAAGGCTGCTCCTTCTTCTGTTGGTTTGAAAACTGCTTGTTTCTCATGGGGCAGTAAAGCTCTGGAATTGTGTGATTAAAAGCAGACTCTCTTTGCAAATCAGTTTGCCTGTAATAAGGTGTGTGGAAGGCAAAAAAAAAAGCTGTTGGCCTCTTTGGAAAATGCAGTTTAAAGAATGAATTTACTTTTCCCCTTTCAGTGGACAGTCACGTGGCATCCTTTTTTTCAAATAGCCCTTCGCTTTTGTGTGCTGGGATGGCAAGAATGGATTGCAGAGTTTACCATGTGCCTAGGCAATCTACCTTCCCTGTTGTTATTTTGCAATATTAAATGATATCCTGTAAAGTTATAGTTATCTCAGCAAAGGAAATAAGATGTATCTTGCTGGTAATGCCTTTTCACAGATCAACATTGCCTTATGGTTCCCAGAATCTGAATCTCGTGTTGTGACCAGGTGGCTGCTGTGGCCATGCTGTGCCGTGCCAAGGCTGGAATTAGTAGTTGTGCTTTTCAAACACATAAGAGAATGCTAAGTTCTATTTGTCAGTCCTGGCACTGTGGATAGACTTCTTAGGGGCAGTCCTTCAGTGTCCTGTGGGTGCTCATGGCTTTTGTCAAGTAATGAGCAGAAGCAGAGGTCTTCTTTCATCTGGAAAGATGTGCTGCGCCAACAATCTTCATGTATGTGATGAGAGATCCAGCAACAGGACTTGGGGTTTTGCTGCTAAAAAGCAGAAAGAGGAGTGTCTGTTGTTGGGAAAGGGAGAAATGCATCCTATTGCCCTGTGCTTCTGCTTCTTCAGCTTGTCCAAGTGTTGTGTAAACAGTTGCTTCTTTTGCACTTTGATAGCTTTGTTTGATATTGAGTATTGTTTACTGCTAACAGATCTGTTGCTGGTATGATGTGGGATAAACAAGCACCTCTGGAAAGGACATACCCTCTTCTCTTTTGTTTGAGTGTAAACAACACAGAGAAGAAAAAGGCATTGCACTGCATTTCACTATTTCACTGACTCAGTGTGTTCATGGTCACAAAATGAATATCACTGTTGTTTCTTGTAGGGACAAATTGGCTGAGATCGGGGAGAAGGTAACCAAGGGAATGATGAAAATGGGAGATGCAAATGTTTCTCCTTCTTTAGTTGTGTTTTTTCTTTTCTTTTTTTTCCCCATTTCAAAAATATTAAGCAGCAAGTAGTTTGGCAACTGTTCCTTTATTTTGATTATTTGTACGTGAGTCTCAGGAATCACAAAACAGTTCTAGGAGGAGATTTTCTCTTATTTGCTTTGGCTTTGTTTCTAGTGACTCATTTCAGAATGGCTCTAGAAGCGTAACAAAAGTGGTAAATAATGGATCTCCTAGATGACCCATCCAAAAAGGAGCTCTAAAAAAGAAAGATGCAAAATAAAAGACAAAGCTGCTGGTGGTGTGAGGGGTACCAGCAAAGTAAGCCTATGCCAGATGTGTTTCGGATTTACACAGAGCAGTGAGGGTGATGGTGTGTCCTCCTAAGTATCCAATAAATTTCTGAACTGTATATTTCCTATGCTATCAGACATTTAAGCTATGATCTAGCTTTTATGATTCCTGTTGTGCTCTTTGTCTTTTGTACTTATGGGGAAGTTATCAAAAGGATGAAGTTATTGAGAGAAATGGTAAAGAAAAAAAACGTAAAAATAACATTTATTTATTGTTATAAGAGAAAACAAGTCCTTAAATAGCATAAAATCCCAAACAAATCTGTATATTC
>JAOWBP010050703.1:0-18255 GCA_028571105.1 Tragopan temminckii | reverse complement strand
GAAACCAGATGATCATTGTGGTCCTTTTCAACCCAGGCCATTCTATGGTTCTGTGATTGTCATCATTAGCCAAAAACCTCTGTGAATGGAGACTTTGCAGATCTGCTGTTTGCTCAATCCCTGGGGGTGGTGCAAAGCTGTGGATGTGTAGACCTGATCCCTCTGGGGACCCCACAGAGAAGTGGTAAACCAGACAAATAAAAATGCATAATTATTTCCTACGATGAGTTTTCATGCACTGCACATGCAGACTGCTAAAAATGCAAAACCAAAACCATCACTGAATGCTGCATGCCTAACTCCTACCTGTGCTTCCCCACGACCCACATTGCCAAGAAAATTTACGGTGGATGAAAAAATTTCTGACGAAATGGAGAAGCTGGACAGGAGCAGGCAATTAAGATGCATAATGTTCTGCTCTAAGTGGCAGACCATAAATCTCAGCCTGTGGAATACTGCATTTTAATGCTGCATTGCAGCCCATAGCTGGGCTCTGAAGTCATTCCAGAGGGAAGCAAGGAAGGTCAGACTGAAGCTATTAAAAGGTGTCAGGCCTTTGGTATGCTGTTGGCAAAATAAAAGGAATGAGGCTCTTTGCAACTCTTTGCTCTCACTTTTAGAGGAGGTTTTAAGGATCTTCGAGTGGGTTTCCTGCTTGCTTCTCTTTATTGAATGTGGTTTGTGACAGGAGGATGAGAAAATGTGGTTAGCAGAAATGTTAGTGTGAGAAATGAGCAGGAAGTATGGCTTTGGGCAAAGCTCAGAGCTAGCTAAATGAACTTTGCAAGGAAAACATCAGCTTGATGGTGTGGTTGGACACTAGAAAATCCATATATCAAGTAACTTGGTCAAAAAGATCCTACCCTTCTGAATAGAAGTGGATAGGCCAAAGACACAACTGCCACAAGAAAATACCATAAGAATGTTGCTAAGAGGTAGAACAAAGCTTCTCTAAGCTCGTATTTTTTCTATGATTCACATTTTTCTCCCATTTCATCTTCAATATACGTTGCCCAACCAGCCAAGGACAAAACGGGACATGGGTTTTGCTGGCACTCATTTATTTTTGTTGAAACTTACTGAAACGTATAGAAAGGCATCCACTCCCCTCAAGATTCTTGAATGAATAGCTCAAATATACATGTTTGTGTGTGTGTGTTCATCACTCATTGTCACATTTGGCATCCAGTGTTTGGGACTTGGCAGATGAAGAGGTCACCTGCTGGCCTATCCAAATGTTGATTCAGAGATTAATTTCTCCGTTTTATTTCCACCCCTTGTTTAAAATGAGAATGCCTCTACTTCTCTTTAATTTCTTGTGCACAAAAATGCATTCGTGATAAGGCAGTTGTATATTTATATGCTACTTGAGCTGCCGAAACCGTATTTGACCCTGAGAGATGTAGGAGTTGGCTTTATTTGCCTGAAATCATAGCAATATTTTCCACACCTTGCAACCCTGCTGTGCCTCCTGGAAAACCATAAACCCGCTGATCGAGGAGCACCAACTGGAGGAGGAGTTGAAGCAGTCGGAGAGCTCGCTTGCATTTGTAGACATGGCAGAATGCCCGCAGAGCTGCATGTGTATTTGTAGTGCTGTAATGAACGTAATAACTGTGCACAAATCCACTGCGTTATCAGCGTACATCCACATTTTCCAGGTGTTTAGAGCCTTTTCCAGGCATGCTGAAGCTGAAGGAAGATGGTTGTTGATCTTTAGAGCGGCTTTGAGAATGCTATGTTGAAAAGTGGTGACTTCAGTGGGGTTAATCTGGGCTTACACCACTCTAACCAAGAGGAGAATGTCTCCCATTGTTTTGTTTCCCATTGCAGTGCTGCTTGGGAGTGATAGTGTTTAATTAAGTCATATGAGAGTTGACCTATCTACAGTTAAACCAATTCACTGAAAAGTACCAGGAATGGGTTAGACTACAAATAAAAGCAATCTGATTTTGGCTGAGCTCACTGCGGCAATTTTTATGAATTCACAATTCCTTTCTTTTTTCCTCGTTTGAGGCAACTTCAGAAGATATGATTGGAAGCAGAAGGAAGCCACAGTCTCAGATTTCCAGCCAAAAGTGTGCCCCTCTTCCTTTTTCATCTCGTGTTTATTGTTTTATCCCATCAGAGAAAAAAAAAAAGAAAAGAAGCCAGATATCTGTGTTACAGGAAAAGCCACGTGTAGGAGTAAGTGAAGGAAAACAGGCTGGAGGCTTTCTCAAGAAAGGAGAAATCTCACTGTTAGCTTATCAACAGAAAGCAATGGCCGTGTTAAATGGAGCTGGGTTAACTGTGTAATTAATTCGTCCCTCCCAAAGGCTGTGTCATCTTTGCATGAGATTACAGGAGGGCAGGAATGAAAGGCCTTGTCTCTGGAGCTGCTTCCATTTTATTTCTTAAGGATAGTGAGACAACATCCTCTACTGCACACTCAGGGCTGTTGTAAAGCCTTTCTAAACCTTTCTTTCCATCAGTACCCATCTGTGATGTGTATAATATCAAGATAAGTCGCTTGCCCACCAGGTAGATGTCAGACCCACAGGTCCCAAGCAAGCTGTGTGGTGATGGTGGTTTTCCTCTTGGTTTCTCTTCCAATGGCCCAGCACTGAGTGGGAATGCATGCTCATGTGCTTTTGTGGTCTTTGCTGAAGGCCAAGAGTAGGGTTGGCCAGTGGACTGTGCAGGAGCAGAGCAACGTCTGTCTTGCTCATGGTTACACAGGTATGAATGGGCAAAGCCATGTTTTTTAAAGGAAACACAGAATCATTAAGGTTGGAAAGGCCATTGAGATCTACTACAACCATCAACCCCTGCCTGTGACTGCTCTAGATCACGTCACTCAGTGTGACATTTATCCTCTTCTTCAACACCTCCAGCGACAGCAACTCCACCACCTCCCTGGTAAGCCTGTGCCAATGCATCATCACTCTTCTGGTGAAGAAATTTCCCTTATATCCAACCTGAACACCTTCTGTGCAACCTAAGGCCATCGTTATCTTTTGTCCTATCAGAAGAAGGAAGATGCAATAAGATCCACACTGCATGTTGCATAAGAGAATGGTTATTTTTTCACAGATGAATCCATCTGAATGTTGTCTTCTGTCTCTTATAACAACCTATACTGTGTCAATAGCCAACTTAAGGTGCATCCATGTATACACTTCGTATTCTTTTTGTTTCCAAAGTATTGGGTATCTCAGTTATGTGCAGGAGAAGGCATGTTTGAGCGTTTGTCATTGTCGTGATCCCTATTTCAACCCATTTTTTCCCCAAGTGAGACAGAACCATGCTATGTTTTATGATATGTTCTCCAGTTTAACCAAACTCCGTGGTCTGATACACGCTGAGCACACACAAGCTCTGCAAAACAGAGATCGCTGATCTTTGCTTTTACTAATTTTCCTCAAACCATTTTAAGACCTCATCCGAGGTCAGTGAGAGCTGTGAACTCTTCAAATTACGTTCAGAGTAACTTCACATTTGCCCTTTGGGTGCATTTGCACTAATCAGTCTCTTTCCTGTTATCGCTGGCTGAGTCACACGCTGCCTTCCCACTTCACATTCTGAGTTTGCGTGGCATGGTCGATGATGACCTGGTTTGGATAACTGTCCCAGTAATGATTCATTTACCACTATCCAGAACCCACTTCAGCAAAAACACTTAGATGTGCTTTAAAACGCTGTGCTTACGAGGAATTGAAATTAGCAATTGCTTAAATGGTCCGGAGGTGGGGAAAGCTGTGTGCTAATCGTGCTTTTCCCTTCCTGATGCTGCTGAAAAATGGTCCCTTCTTACAGCGTTTTGCAAAAAGTGCCAATTTGAGATAAATAAATTCGATAAGCAGAATCAAATAATGGCAGCGTGTCATTGGTGATTAAATTCGACACCGAGCTAACATCAATCTCTTATAAACTGTGTGGCATTGACGTAAGTCTTTCCTACTGGAATCTGGCTCTGAATTATAAAACTGTCTGAACCTTACAAAGAGATTTATTTCAATTCAACAATCATCGATTCGCTGGAGAGCAACAGAGGGAACCACAGCATTGGTGGATGCCTTCAAAATGTTCTCTGTTTAATCCTTTGTCTTTTGCAAGCAAATGCGGAGTGGAGGAAATATTAAATAGAATTTCTTCGATCTGGATGCTGCTCCACATGGGAAACAGTGCTGCACCCTCGATGTGTGTATTTATATCTCTATAAATTGGCTTTTACTGGCTGAGCTGTGACAGTGAAAAATTCAGCCTGGGTTCCAGTAGAATTCTTAAGCTGTTGCTAATAATCTCCTATGCATTTTTTTTCTTTAAACCACATTGGACATTGATTCTTGACTAAATAGGCTGTGGAAGTTTGAGTGTGCTAATGAGTCGACTCAGTGTGCCACTAAATACTGTTTAATTTGCTGTTGCAGTTGCAAGAAATTTTTTCCATTAAAACCACAGCCACGTGAGCTGCAGTATGGAGTGTTCCAGGAGAAGACTTTTACACCTTATTAGCACTACAGTAGGGGAAAAGTACTTTAAAGAACATTAAGGAGAAAAATATAAAGTCATTAAAAACATATTTGTCAGCTTCCACAGAAGCTAATGAACAGAAACATAATGACATATTAACAGCTTGAGGTCCCTTGCTTTTCCAGGGAAAACTTTGGCCTGGCATTCCTCTTTCATCTCAGTATGGAAATGCACACTAATGAAGGCTCTTTTCAGGGCTGTGGATATTTGCGGGTTGAAGATGTGACCAAAAAAAAAAAAAAAAGCCTGCAAGTGTGTAGCTGCTCCTTTTGAGTTGCATGCAAAGAAAAGCTCCATCCAAAGAGAGCAACAGGAGAAGGGGTGTAGATTAAGCCAGAAAATGGATCCTAAATATTGGGTTTTGGTGATGGCACTGAGGGACGTGGGCAGTGGGCACGGTGGGATGGGTTGGGGTTGGACTGGGGGATCTTGAAGGTCTTTTCCAACCTTAATGATTCTATGTTCTCCTCACCAGAAGCATTACTAAGGCTGAGGAGTGATGTTGAGGTTGGAACTTGGGGGAGGGTGAGCTTGTTTTTGCTTTTCATTAAGCTAATCTCGTCTGAGTTGAATAGCTAAGACGTGATAAACCTCATGTTCTTTTCATTGGAGCCACCCGTATCTCCTCACTTCCAGTGCAGTGCATGCTATCTGTCAGCATTATTAAAAGGTTTATCATTTTGGCTCCTCATGCATATCACAAGGGGGTCGAAAGGATTTGATCCACCGCTGAAGAAATTATTAGGTGAATCCAGCAGACCCTTGTGCTGTAATTGGCACCTGAATATGCTTTCAGCAGATGGTGCTGAAGATTGTGCAAGCAAATTACTTCTTGACCACAGTTTCTTCTCTTCTTTATTTCCAGATTCTAATCTATCCTTTGTTCTTGTCAGAATAACAATAGTTGGTTTTTTTTAATGTAATTTCAAATGATGTATTTTCTTCTTCCAAACATATTAATACAGGAAAGTGAGCCAAAACCTTTATAAATTTCTGTGGTGTCTTTGTCTTGCTACAAAGCAGTATTTGTGGGTAACTTTGCCTGTGAGAGCAGTATCTGATGGAGGTTTCCCATCTGTAGCAGAGAAGGAGCAGTAGCTGAACGCTGATCACTTATGCAAATGGACAAGCTGAAGTGAGCTGACCTTTCCAAGCAAGGAGACGTTCCAGTGCACTGATATGGCCCATAAACGTGCCTCTCTGCTCTTTCTCTGAAGTGAAGTGATCATCAGAGGTCATGAAGTTAATGATCATCAGGAAAAGGTCCTTTGAATAAGAAGCGCTGAGAGTGAGTGTAGTCTGAATAGGCCATGAAGATGTAACATTTCTGAAATACCGTGAGCAGATAACATGGAGCACAAAAACACCCATCTTCAGAGCAGGAGGCCCAGCTCCGTGCATTCAAGTGCGCTGCAAAATACACCTTTCAATTCTTAGTGCAGTGAATAGAATCACGGATCATTAAGGTTGAAAAGATTGATACGATCATCCAGTGGGATCATCCAGCTCCCACCAGTGCTGGACATCCCTCAGTGCCACATCTCCACGGTGACCCCACCTCCCTGTGCAGCTGTGCCACTGAATCTTTTTGCCCGCTCATTCTCTCTACCTTTGTTTTATGGGCATCCTTTCTGGTGCCTTCTTGCTGTAGCAATCCTCCTACAGAACTGCGAGAACCTTTCTGAAGCTTTGGTAGAGCTCCACCACAGCCTGACTTCAAGCCAGCTGCAGGTCCAGCACCTGTAAGATATCAAAAGGGCCATTTCTGCTCCTTGCTTTTCAACAGCGACCTTTTGTTTTCCCCTCCATCAGGCTGAACAAAAGGCATGCTTTCGCTCATGCTATCCATCAACCTCTGACGATTTTTCCCCAGCTCAAGATGTGCTCGCTGAGGAATTTGGAGTTAATGGACCCAGATGTGATGCTGTTGCTAAGAAACCCTGGGTTGCCTCTGTAGCATCCTTGTGCGGTTCTGCAGGTGCCTCCCCAATGGGGCTGCTCCTCATACAGAGGAGGGTGTGCTTGCATGTCTCGTAGCTAGAGGATATTAGACAGAGACAGAAGGATGATTGAAAAACATAACCCATCCGTTTCACACCAATATCCCATAGTTTTCTTGTTGCCATGGCAAACCTTGAAAGGAATTCCTAGGCAGCCCTTCAGGTGAGGCAAAGCTGCCTGTGGGGGGAAGCAGAAAAAAAGCCTGGGGCTGTTTTCTGTCTTGTGGGGTGAAACCTGGGGTCCCTGCTGCAGGGGTTTTCTTGAGGCAGCAGTAAGGGGTGGCTGGGCCTTGCTGGTGTCAGGTTTGCAGAAAGGGAGCCTGGGAACCCTCAGGGACCTTGAGAGCCTCCACTGAAACCTTACAGACCTCCAGAGACACTAAGAGGTTTTTTCTGAGCCCGCTGTGCTCTGGGTGTGCTGTTTGGTGCCAGACAAATGTCATGTCCCTTGTTTCTTTATGTACCTGAAGTCCACCCAGGACACCATGAGTTCCTCCAGTGGGAGCAGAGGTGGCTTCTATGCAGCGGGACGTGAGTGGGAAGTTGTCTCCTATTTGCACAAGTCTATTGCTATTGAATTCCAGCCAGCTTGGTGCTGATCTCACCCTGACTTTATAAGAAACACAGAAAATAAACCTCACACAGTTGGCCCCAGCTCAGCCTCTGCATCTTCTAAGAACTGTCTACAAACAGCACCAACATCAGTTTATGGAGCTGTGTTATCATTTTCCTCTCTCCCTCTGTCTTTTTGGCCATAATTAACAGGGACAGTCTGTCAATCAGTTGTCAGAATGGAATGCTTTCCCTTCATCCATCACAACGCCGGTGCCAAAGGAAATGCTTGTTCCCTTAGGCAGCTGCCAGGCGAGAGCACGCAGTGATGGGCTGAGTTGTTAACAGGGGGCAAATTAACTTTTAATGCTCATGCTGTTGTTTAAGCACATTCGGGGGTCTCAGGAAGATGAAAGACTCTCAGGAACTGTAAGCCATTCCTACTGCCAGCTTAAAGATGTTCTTGGACAGGGAAAGACATCCTCAAAAATCAGATGCCAAGATGCCACCAGTGCTCCAAGATTTGGGATCCAAAGAACCGCAGGCATGTTTGAGAATGAAATAAACCCCAACACCCACTTTCCTCCTGGTGACAGTTATCCTCTTGTCCTTTATAAAAGTTTAATTTCATTGCTTTGCCTAACAATCTTGCTGCAAAGGCTACAGATGAAAGCGAGGGAGGGAGGTTAATGCAATGTATGTTCTCCCTTTCTACTGGGATGTTTGGTTTTCTCCCACGTTCTGATTGCTAAAATAAATGCCAGCAGTGAATGTTTACCAATGCAATGTTTGTAATCCGGATATAAAATGGGGGGGGAGGGGGTTGACTGCGATGTTAAGCTTAAAGCTAAGGCACAAGAGCCAGAAAGCAAAAAAAATGATGCCTCCTGCCATTAGGAGAGTTTGGAAACGTTAATTTCCCACTGGTTGTCATAGAATCATTAAGGTTGGAGAAGACCTCTAAGATCATCCAGTCCAACCATCCACTTACTACCAACATGGATCACCAAATCATGTCCCCAGGTGCCGCATCTCTTGAACACCTATAGATTTGGGACTCCATCGCCTCCCTGGGCAGCCCATTCTGGTGCCTGAACACTCTTTTGGAGAAGTCTTTCCAAATATCCAACCTGAGCCTCCTCTGGCACAACTTGAGGTCATTCCCTCTATCAAAAAGTAAAAAAAAAAAAATTAAAAAATGCACTTAAATATTTCCATGAGGCTTTCCACGTGAAGAAAAGTTATGAGGTGCTGAAAAATCCCACTGGCTGCAACAGGGGTAGAAGCACCTTAGCAGAAACATGAAGAAAATCTAATAAACAGAAAATAATGAGTCCAAATGGGAGTAGCATTTGAATACCATGTAATTAGTACTGAATGCTCCACTTGTTCTTTTTGCTGGGAATGTCATAATTTTGACAAACGATTGTGCCGAGGCAGAATGAAAACAACACCAGTGAAAAGAAAATGCCCACGAAATCCTGCTAAAATGCCATTTGGAACATGAGAGGAGGATGTGCTCAAACATCATCGAGAGATGTTTGTTTTCTTAATGATACTTCACCACGAATACACCTTTCAGAAGTGTAGAGATCTTTGTCTCGGCTGTGAGCAGGAAATCTTTAGGAACGGAAAGCAAGACCTGTGAAATCATTTGCCCAGAGAGCTGTGGGTGCCCCATCCCTGGAGGTGCCAAGGCCATGGATGAGCTGGTGGGGGGCACCCAGCCCACGGCAGGGTCTTGGAACTGGGTGATCTTTAAGGTCCCTCCCAACCCAACCGTTCTGTGATTCTGTGATTCCTCTTGCAAAGCAAAAAAAGGGTTTCCTTCACTGTAGCTTGTATTTCCCATATATCTATGAGATGATGAAATCCCATTATCTGGGAAGTTAAACCCGTCACATTTTATGACTGCTTGGAAAAAGGCTGGGTGCATTGCCACGCTGGAGCAGCAGAAACATGAAAGATTTTCTAGGACTGCCGCTTGAGTTACTTGCTTTAACTATATGGAAATCCACCCGAGCTGAGCTTGAAGCATACAGACATAGCTGATCACAGGGTAATATCCTGTACAGAGAACATTCTCTTGCTACGTTTTATAGACATAGTTGACAGAAAGAATAAGCTTAAATACTGCTCTGAAAAATATGCTTTATTTTGAGAGGATTTTATTCAGTTCTCTGCCAATGAAAATAAATGATGCTGGAGAAGTGTCTTCAATGCGAAGCTTTTGCTCCAAAGACGTAATTGTGACAGGGCTATTAAATAATGAATATAGTCTCATTTTAGCTCTGATTGCACGAATATAGTTCTGGATGCTTATTTTTACTCCGTATAAATAGATTTGGTGATATTTGATGCAATGGTTTGATGGGTACCAGTCAGAATTAGGCAGTAATTGACACAATAACGTCGAGATTACATCAGTTACAAGTAAGGCCAAACATTCAATGTGTGATACATACGCAGATGAGTTGAATATTTTAAATGTAGGAAAAAAAGTCCCATTTCTGTCTATAAAACACAGTAATAATTCTTCTGCTCATCGTAAATTACAGGTCTGGGATGCAAAGGAAACGCAGCAGTACAATTAACAAGGCAGGAGCTGACGGCGTGTGGCTCTGCCAGCAGTATCAGTGCAAATGTAGCATCTGGTGTGATCCTTGGTGTCACCTTTATCTGTTCAGGAACCGCATCGCCCTCCCGGTTCTCTCAGACAGCCGGTTTTGTGCAAGCGCGATAAAACGTGACCCTGTGATCTGCTGTCCTCAGCCATGCTTTATCAACCTGTGCACTTCCACTGCTTGAATGTTAGCTTTTCATAACACTGTGTCAACGTCGGGCTTCTTTTTTTAAGGACAGAATTGCTAACCCCAGCATTTTGTTCGTGTCGCAGCTTAAGGTTTTAAGCAGCTCAAGGAGTCCTCCAAGGAAATTTAAATACTTGCTTTAACAGTTGTCTTCCATCCCTTTTTTTTTTTCCAACTATGAACAACTGGTTTTCACTGTGGTTGCCATTTTCCATGACCTTATTGCAAATGTCATAACTGGTGGCATTTTTTTATTGGGCAAATCCTGGGCAGCCTGATCTAGCAATTGCCAACCATGCCCGTGGCAGGGGGTTGGAACTGGATGATCTTTAAGGTCCCCTCCAAACTAAGCCATTCTATGTGAAATACAAATGTTATAGATCTTGATATTAAGTTTCTGAACCTTCCAGTTCAGAGATGGGTGGTCTTAGGCGATATCTCAAAAATATCAGCAAAAAAAAAAACCCCAGTTTTCCTGCTTTTTTTTTTTATATCTTCTTATTTTTTAAGCTAGTTTCAGGGTTCCTGGTGTCCTTCTCTGATTCTTGCTACCCCAGTGGATTGGCAAGACAACGCTCATTAGTCTCTCAACACTCACAAAGGCTCTGCTTCGCTCTCTTCCAGATGTTTGGTGGGAAACAAATCAAGCCCAGTTGTCTTTTAACAATTTCATTTTATTCAAAACTCAGAAAAGCCTGCGATTTATTAAATTCCCCTCAGGATGTGTTTTCTTCCACCTTTGACACCGAGGAGATGGAGTATCCTGTTTACGCCAGGAGCTGCTTGTTAAACCAGAACAATTCATGATTTGGAGCTGAATAGCAGGGAAAAGCCAAGCAAGTCCCTCACCCGTGGTGGCATCTTTGTGTTTTATGGTATTTCTCTGGGCTACAACCCTCATGTTTATGGATGAGAAACCAGAGTGCAGAAGTTGACCCATCATAGGGTTTAGGTGGCCCATCCAAGATCGTGGGGTTTCACTGACCTATCCAAGATCTTGGAGTCAATTTTGGGCAAAGTGAGTGCCAGACCTCCCATGGGCTGCCCACCTCACCACTTGCACATATGGGCTATGCTCACTGAGGTCAGCTCAGAGCAACTGGATATTTGGCCCATGCTGTTGTGTTGGCTCATGTAATTTTGGTTGTTCACTTCCTTTTTGTCTAAATAAAGCAGCTATTGTTTATGAAATATAATAGTCGCACAATCAGCTAAAGAGATGACAAATGATTACCCATAGAAACACAAGAGCAGCTGTGAAGCTGGGTGCTTCCACGTCTTGTCTGATCTGGGAAGGGGTTTTCATTTTTTGGCAAATTTGAAATGAGTTTCTCTTGCAGAAGTTAGATTTACCAGTTTGGCATCATGCCTCCCAGTCTGACATTGTTCCTGAAAGCAGATTGTGGCTCCCCAGGGAGTTAAACATCTCAAATATCTCTGAGAACAACAATAGCTGTTGGCCAAAGTTTGGTGGGGTCCAGTTTGCTGGAGGAGTTGTGGGCTCCTTCCATTCAGCATATCACAGAGCAGCAAGAATCCACCTCTGGCTGCTTTGTTCCAACCTCTGACTCGGTCTCACTGTCCTACACATACACAAAGCAGAATTTATTTGCATTTTTGTTCTTTCCTTTGGAGCAAGTGGCGGTGTTATTTATTAGTGTAGCTAATAGAGCCTGGAGAGGGAAAGGCAAATTTTTAGGCATTGGAAGCACTTCTGCTCTCCAATATTCATGGCTCTAGCAAGACTGTTGCCAGAATAGAAATATATTGCTCATTTTCTACATGACCCCTGGCAGTATTTTAGCTCAAGTACACACTGAGCTTTTTAATTTTAAAAAATTTAGCCAAATGCTAGTAAACATTTCAGTTCACTCTCTGAGGAACCAGACTCACACAATTTAGAGCTGAAGAAACTGAGGCAAAGCGAAGTGCTTTCATAGAATCCTTCAAGTTGGAAGGGACCATACCAGCGTGGGCACAAATTAAGGAAAGGTCAATTTTTGAATGTGCCCAAACTTCTGCATATGGCCTTTCTCTCTCTAAGGAGAGTGTGAACATCTGTCCTTGCACCATGGTTCCAAAATTCTGATTCTTTTTCTGCTTCTTACTAGGATAGATGGCTTTTCAATACACTAGGATATATGGCTTTTCAATGTAGGAGCAATGTCATGCAAAATTACATAGTTTGTTGTCAGATTACTGCATTCAAAATATAAGTATGTATTTACAGCCGGCTAAAAAATTGAGGTTTTAATGGAAATAGTTAAAAATCCAACCTTGAAAGAAACTCCCGGAGCATTAAAATAAAATATTAATAGAATAAAGGTCTCAATAAAACACTGATTACTAAAGAGCTATCACAACCCCACAAAGCTCCACTTCTCGATGTCGTTTTTCATTTCCAAAAAGGTCAGGTTGGTAAGGAGAAGCTAATAAGCTGAAAAAAATGACCAGCTTCATTTCTGAGCTTGTTTTGCTCAGGAACTGCAGGGCCATTTATTGGTCTGATGGCTTTCTTCTGCATCTGGGAAGCTGTGAGTGCTGCTCTTTGCCAGTTACATACAAAGCATTTACAGCCCAAAGAGGCCAGCTCATTAGTAATTACTGTAATGAGTTCTTTGCAGTGTTTCTCTGAAAGGTGATTGAGCCCCTAATGTAGACACCAGATATTTTTCCTTCAGTTAATGTTGTGGTAAATTATTCCTGCGAGGGGCTCATTGAATGGCTCCTTTGAAACAAGTTAAAGACTACAAAGGAAAGAAAAAGCTGTTGGTCTCTTCATACCGGTTACAGGAGACAATATTTACAGAGTGTTTCAGATCTAGACGTTTCTGCAGAGTGTGAAATGTTTGGTCATATAAATGGCAATGTCACAAATGTATGGGTGGAGGAGTTGCTGCAACGTGTATTTCCCATCTACCATGATATTGGACAGCTCAGCCAAAGGAGAGTGAGCTCATTTGGGCTCCTTTGGGCTCCTTTGGTCTTGGTTTGCTCAGATGGAGCTTTTGCCTTGAGATCCTGGTGGTCATGGGCCTTGCAGGTCACTGTGTGTGCTCACTCATTGCCATACTGGCAACAGAGAAGGGGGAACACTTGCCGAGAGCTTGGCTTTTACCAAGGGAGATTTCTTCTTCTACTAAGTGAATAAACTCATTGGCGCGTCCAAATGCAATTAGCAGATGCTACAGTGGAAATGCTTCCTAATCAGAATCATTAATCAGGCAAAACTCAGCTGCTCCAGCAAAAGACCCAGCAGTAACGTGGTTGTGGGACATGGTTTAGTGGGCAGGTTTGGTGGTAGGTGGATGGTTGGACTAGGTGATCCTATAGGTCTTTTCCAACCTTTATGATCCTGTGGTATGTAAGGACAGGTGTTATTTACCTCTGAGCTCTCTGAAGAGCTCCTTTTCATACACTGCATGCAGCTGGAGCACTTCCACATCCCATAGCCCCAAAGTGCCATGAGTTTCCAAGCCTACCCCAGCAGAGCGAGCTGTGTTGGCTCCCAGTTTCTCCCCAGACCTGTGCAAAGAGAAGAAGGCATTGCTGAGGTACTGAAGGGGGAGTATTTGAGAATTGCTATTAAACTGTTTAGTTGCTATTTAACCGTTTTGAAAAACCAAACCGTTTTGAAGAAGAGAGAGAGATTTAGCCAAAAAGCTGATCAGATCAGTTTTAACTGCCCTTCCAAAGGAGGTATCAGCTGGGATGCATCATATGGGATGAGGAGCCTCTGCTGAAAGTAGCCACTTGCTTCAGGGACCTGCGTCTGTAACTGGTATGGTTGCACACACAAAGAGGGCAAAGATGGTACAGAAAAGGCCTGAAGTGCCTTGAATACTTTTGCCTCTCTGCAAAAACAAACCCTGTAGATGTTATTTGAGAAGCTGTTTTGTAATATTAGGCTTTAATGAATTGCACAGTTTGCCCACACACGTCATTGCCTTTTGCTGGGTAGTCAGAACCGCTCATTAGAGATGAACTTTCCTTGGCAACCCACACACTGAAGACTGCTCTGTGCTCAGCTGGGATAGATTTTCCAAGGGTCGGTGCACTCAATGTGGCTTTTTGGCTTTTCTCTCCGTGGGATCACATCTCCAGCCATGGTGATGAGTGCTGATGGCTTGCAGAAAAGTCCAGCTTGGACATTGTCTTGAATCAGCTGATGAGCCCAGGAATCCTTACACTGTGTCCCATGTTAAAATTATTATGGTTTACGTCGCCTTCCATTTAGTCAATCCTGTGAGCAAGAATTAAATTTAGACACTGCTGGCTTTTATCTGTCACTCTCAGGATATATTATCTACAGTTTGCTTTGCACTCGTCTGGGCAGTAGCTGGAGGGTATAAAATGGGATCTTCTGGAGCAGTTTTACTGCTCTTCCTTGAAGCAATTCGTGCCATGTGTTTATGTGTATGTACGTATTTCCTCCCTATCTCTGGCAACAAGCAATTTCCTTGCTCCCCTGCACGTCCTTTGCTCTCTGGAGATTCCTGCCCAGAAGTGCTCTGCACAAAAGAAGACTGACTTTACAGCAGCACCCCTGAAACAGATCCTTTCATATTGTAGATGATGTCAAAGCAGTAATGGAAAATTGTGATGGTTTCTTCGTCTCTTGAGATGGATCCTTGCGGAGAGGAAAGGTTGAAATTGGAATTGGAAAAGCTGGAAGCTCTGCTAGCTGTAACTTTTACTTAGCTGGTTGTCTTGCTCGCAGCGTTACTGATGTGCTATCAAGATGAAGCCACGAGCACTGATACAAGGAGGCAAAACTGACTTTTTCTTCTTTCTTAAAGGCACAAACAAGTATCTTTAAAACTGAACAGAATATACACATGCTTATACCTCAGGTCCATAATCAGAATGTTTTTCATCCTAAGTTACACATTTGCAAAGGAACTGCTTGGTTTGACACTGGGCAGAGATATTTAAGATTTCCTGTTATTTTGGAAGGTTTTCCACTCTAGCTTTCCCACTTACATTTTGTGTCTGCACAAGGCAGGATGTTGCTCTTGATTTAGATGAGGAATATCAGATATCTCTGTGTGTGACCAGGCTGTGACATGGGACGTTCAGTTTGGGCGTTCTTTGTTTTTACTTTAGTGGTCAGAGATTCAGAAACCCATGCTTTACTTCCATAGAGAAGATCCCAACTGCTTTATTTTCAGTACATTTTTCCATCATCTGCATGGAAAATGCTTTGTTTCACTAACCAGAGTTTAAACATAGTACTACACTGACCTTCCCAAAGAGTAAAACAGGAAATAATGAAGAATATGGAGCCGTTGCTTCAAACCAGAAGGTTAAAGTAACTGAGGATAATATAATTTTTTTTGGCTTTAATTACTTTAAAGTACAAAGGCTGGGAGAAATGCTGCAAAATGCTGCATGTGCCAATTTCTGGCTGAAATCTGGAGCGAAACCATCAGCTGGAGGAGATCTCCAATGGATGCTCACATCTTTAGCAGCACAGGTTGGCTTCTGGTGCAAGAATAGAAAGAAATGACCCATCCTCAATTATTCATTGGTCAGAGGGGGTGTGAGGGGATTAATACCCAGTGCTATGATGATGGTACACGTAAGTCTCAATCATAAGTGAAGTTATTATTTAGCGAAGCTTTTGCTTCCAGGCCATCAAGTTTTTGGTTGAATGGCATTTTTGGTAAGCTATGTGGTGCTGCATGCGCGTGAATGGAGGAATGCTGAGCTCTGATTTTCTTCCTTTCGAGAAATACAACTAGCTACTTTAAGTAGGCAAACGCTCGGTGTGGATTTTATTTTAAATCACAGAAATCATAGAATGGTTTGGCTTGGAAGGGACCTCCAAGATCATCTGGTTCCCACCCTCATTTCAACCTCTTGTTTTTTAACCTGTTATTTCCATTGGAGGAAAAAAATTCTTTGCTAATCTTTGCTACTCCGAATTTTGTGGTAAGATTATCTTTGGACAGAACCAAGTTGAGTGTATTTCAATTGCCTGATGTTCTTGAAATCAGTTTGTCAAGGCATCCTGAATTATACATTGCCTTGCTCACAGCAGCTGGAGCGGAGCAGGGGCTGCAGTACGTGCTGCATATGGCAGCAATTCATTGCTGGGACCCACAGCCTTAGCGAGGGCTTTCACTGCAGAAGGGGAATACTCTAAAGAATTATTTGAGCTTCATTTATTTAATGAGTCTAGAGTGTAGACTCACAATTGCAATGGTTTAAAAGCAAATTGCATCACAAACTTACCATGCAGAGATGAGATAAATGCTACTGTAGTTTTTAGTCTTGCTCTCTCCTATCCTACAACAAGCCACTTTTTGTGCCTTTTGTCTGCTCTGAAGATCTGGGTCCCAGCACGTGCAGGGAGCAGTTCTCTGAGCTGGGAGCAAGAGCCTAATTTTTTCGTATTTTTATTCTACCAACGACCCGTTCCCTGACCTTGAGCAATTTGCTCTCTTCATGGCTACGCGGTGCTGCTCTTTAGATTTGCCACACCTCAGGGGAGAAGGCTTGTCTCTCATCCTAAACTTCAGCTTAGGTTTTATGAATGCTAATATCAGATGAATTTAGGAAATATGACATTAATTTGTGTGCAATGAACTCTTCTGTGCCGACATGTTTGAGCACATCTTGTTCCCATCCATGCATCGCAGCATATTTCATCCAATCATAGAGTTAGGTTGGAAGGGACCTTAAACACCATCTAGTTCCAACCCTCTGCCATGGGCTGGGTGGCCAACCAGTAGCTGAGGCTTCATGCCCTTTCTGCTCTCCTCTGTCTCCCCAGCTGTGGAGTCGCTGCACTCCCTGAATGACCAGATCTCCCATTTTATCGTGAACAAGTCAAAAACTCTGGATGAAGATGAAGATGCCTTTCTGCCCAGCGAGAAGGAATCTCTGAAGAGTGCCATGATGCTGATGAGGCACCTCTTAATGGATGCACAGGTACGAAAGCAATACATTCGCAACTGTTATCACACAAGAAAGGCACGTTTCACAGACCTAGAGGCAATAGTTCATTTTTAGGGGTGGTTTTAGCAGTGCAAAACGTTTGTCCCTGACACTTGTTTATAACTGACGTGTGCTTCCAAAATGCACAGCTGTGGCAAGGCCATCTCAGTACAGAGAACAGCTTTTGATGGGCCCGTGTGTTAGATTTATCATAGAAACACAAAATCATTAAGACTGGAAAAGACCTCTGAGATCATCTAGTCCAACTGTCCACCTACCACCAATATTGCCCACTAAACCGTGACCCAAACACAACACCACTTAGGGCTAGAGATTGATACACCCCTGGATGGGAACCCAGCATCATCTGTAGCAAAAGAAAATCATTTTGGCACTAAACATCTGTGCTGATGCCACTTTTGGAAGTGCTAGACACACAGCTGAGCTGTTGGTTTAATCTGCCTCCAAAATGTCAGTTAAAAGTCATGAAATCCTGTGCAGATGTTGCTTTGTGCTTTGTTATTATTATTTTTTTAATGGAATATCTGGTCACTATTGCCTCTATTACAGCTTGTGCCTATCACCTCCCATTAGAAGTCCAACAAGAAAATAAACATGGAGGGAATTACTGCTGTAAGGTTTAGCTGTGCTATATGCAAAGTTATCTTACCCAGGGTTTTTTCTGGTCACTATTCCATGATAAGTTTGCAACTGTGGGGGTCAGCCCGGGTCAATTTTGATAACATCACCACTAATCTGATGGTCCCTGAGGTTTGGTTTCCTCTGACTTGCTGCCAGTGTTTAAATGGGAAATGCAAACAGAGAAAGCCACATGTCTTCATGTCTTATTCCCATATTCTCTCAGGTGGAGTCTGGTGGTTGTCTTACCTGTTTCTCTCACTTTCAAAGACCTTTAGTTCTAATTGCTTTAGCTAACAGGGTTTTGTTGCATGCGAGAAGCGAGCTGGGAATCCCTGGTGTTGATAACAAATGCTGGGTTGCAAATGGAGAGATGTGCTGAATGTTTAGGGTGGTCAGTGCTCACAGTCCAGTGGGAAAGATGGGCAAGGGAGCCGACTGCTCCCAAAAAACAGAGCCAGAGATGCCACCCTGCAAGACATCCACTCAGGCTTTGCCAGCCATGGTGCTTCGCTTGCTTCTGTATGTCTTTAGCCAAGTCCCCTCCATCTTCTCCCAGATCACTGACTGGGGCATTGCTGCAAGGACATGGAGGTGGAGAAGGGTTAAACTGAGCCTTAGGATTGTGCACACTGCCTGTGCTGCAGGTGGCAATACCTCTGGGGAGTCAGGTGTAAGAGCCAGCGGGTGCTGACAGGCATCCGCACACTGCAGGTGGAATAAAAATGGGGCAAAAAGTGCCGTTGGAAGAATTCCTTACACGGGAATTCTTTTTTTAGCACCTGAGAATTACTTTA
>JAOWBP010050702.1:0-18266 GCA_028571105.1 Tragopan temminckii | reverse complement strand
AGTTAGAAGCAACTTGAATCTTCAGGTCACCGCTGATAACTACTGGCAGTGAATTTCCAGGCTTTGGGCTTGCAGTATTAACATTTAAAATCACAAGACCCTCAAATACCATGACACCAAGTCGCATGACCTTTAAGTCAAAGAGGTTTAGGTTTCTTTTTTCTTTGACTTTCAGTGTCCAAACCGTAAGGCTCACATATCTGTACTCAACTCCATCCAAGAGCATTAGAAACCATTTCTCAACTAAAACCATTGTGGTACATTAACTGATGAAGAGAGCAACTACACCCCATGGTCCCTAATGCCCCAAGCCCTGCTGGAGAACTGCTCTACGAGCAGCCCTCTCCATTCCAGGATTCCCAGCTCTGCTTACTCCTTACATTCAAAGCCTAAGCTCATCTCTGAACCAGGCACCCAGCAGAGCACAACCACACACTGAGAAGGTTCTGGGCATTTTATCTGTTCCTTTCTGAGAATACTGGCTTCCCATTTTCAGGACAGGCTTCGCAACTTAGACCTTGCTATGATGCTTCCAGCCCAGCTATCCTGCCCCATGCACCCAGCATTCGGACGGTGCTTTGCAAGTACAACCTGGCCCATTTTTAAATGGTTCTTTTCAATGTAGGCATTTTGCAATCACCTTGGGGCTTAAGCCAACTCGTGAAACACTTTGGGACTCAATTGGAATTAATATCTGCCAGGAGCTCAGGCTGTGCACAGCCAGCACTGAGCAGGTCCCTCATGTTTGTCCAAGCTGGATCACAATGAAAAGCTCTTTTGGCAGAGCTGGGAACAACTTTATGTATTTCACAAGTTAAAAGAAGTGAAAGGACTAAATCTCAAAGACAGGATATTAGAAATCTCCCAGTGCCAATGTCCCCGAGCCCAGGCACGTGATGCACTGATTGCTTAGTGTCCCATACATGAGCAGCCCTCATTCAATCTTTTTGCCAAGCTTCCACAGCTTTGATAACACACAGCCCTTAAAAAAAAAAAAAAAATCAAAGCTGGTTTGACAGAAAACCTTGCATCAGCCTGTGTTAATTCAGTTGGCAGAAATCAAACTGTGGAGTCAGGTATTTGACAGCTAACGCATCACACTGAATGAAAGCCCTTTCCTGACTTTTTCCTGCATTGCCAAGGTGCACATTTCAGATAAAAGACATGTTTTCGAGTAAGGCACTCACTGCCCAACCTTCTGCCTCGCTTTCCTTGCTCTGCCAGGCCACATCTGCCCTGGGGCAGGGAGCAGGATGGAAGGGATGGAGCTCAGAGCCTTGCAGCACTGCAGGACTGGAGTTCTGCATCGCCCAAAGGCCAAGGGGAGCCATCCCAGCCCAGCAAAACCCATGCAACCCTCTCTATCTGTACACACAGATAAATATACATAAGGCAGAGCTGAAAAGACGGAGTCAGCGCCTCTCTGAAGCCCTGCAGATCCTGTTACCACCAGCTCCCCAGCGCCCTGCGGCACGCACGCTCTTTGCGGCAGCCGTGGGCCTGGCATGGCGCGGAGCAGATGGCTGCAGTGACTTGGCTGGGGGAAGCTGTCAGCCCCCGGCTCCGTGCCTCACATGATGCTGCCATGCCACCTGGGCCTCCCACGGCACTCCAGGCCATGCAGCAAAGGCAGTGCAGGCATTAAGGCATCGCTGAGGGGTCCTGGCCAAACCCCCAGCCTGCCCATGCCCCAGTGTCCCCCATCTAAGCCATTCTGGGATCTGCTACACGCAGTGGTGCTCCCTCATAAGCACCCAGCAGTGGGCTGAGGGTCACATTGTGCCCTGCTCCTCAGGTCCCAGGTAGTACTCATTGCTGCTGTTGTGCCTCATCTTCCTCCATTTAGAAACAACCAGGCCAAGTACAGCCCATGGGCAGCATGGCCATGTCAGCTGGCCCTCCAGCAGCTGCTGGCACCAGGAAGGACAACTACCTATGGTCCGTGCAGGAATGGGGCTTTGCAAAGCCTGAGGTCTTGCAAAAAGCCTTGGGAGAAGAGCACAGCCCAGTTACTTCAGCATTAATGCAAACAGTCACAAGCACAAGCGAGCCCAAAAGGCTCCTCTTGCAGCTCCAGAGGAGAGCCAGCTCACATCCATACTGAGACAGGCAGCACAGGGGCTGGGAGAGCGGCCCCAACTTCCTGGCACTCGGGGAATCTTCCTAGATCACGTTACGTGCATGTGTCCTTGGCTCGTCTCTGTACAGTTGAAAAACACCGTAACGGGAGCCAGCTGATTGAGACAGCCGGCTTTGCGGAGCAAAAACCCAGGGAAACAATTCCCTCCTGTTATGCTAAATTGCAGAACTGCTGCTTTCACTGAACCGCCCCATTTGCTTGCACTGCAGCAGCGCTGGGTGCCTGCGGCGCGCAGCAGAGCTCCTAGCATGACCTGTCCCACGTGAAAGGCTGCTGGTGCATGGGGGATGTTCCTAGGCACTGCCACCACACAAATAAATAACGATAATAATACTCGGGGGGGGCTTGCTAGCACGCCCTGTCATCTGAGCCAGTGTGGATGGAAAGAGCACGGAGCTGGCTGCGGGGTGCTGCGAGCGATTTGAATCCACTGACATTTGGCTGCCAATCAGGACAGGCTAGCTGTGTCTTCAGAAGGGAGCACAAAGCTCTCCAGTGAGCCCAGGACATGGTGAGCCATCAGCATGCCAGCGCACGGACCCACGGCACCCTGCTGTGCTGGGGCAGATGGGTTCCCAGTGCACAGCCCTCAGCTGCAGCCACCCTCACCAGGCCGTTCTGACCAAAGTCAACACTTTCAGGGTGATGAAGACATTTGGACAAGTACCATTCCCCATTTACACAGCAGTGCAGTATCAAGGGGCTGGGTCTCCCTTTGCTCAAGTAACCCTAAAGCAGATGGGGATGTGGATCAGGAGAGCAAGAGGTGCCTTCCCAACCTACAAGCTGATGGCTGTGTTGTCCTTGCAGGCTGTGCTGCTGCTTCAACAGAGGCGAAGACAAATCCACCGAGCTCAGTTAAGTTGCTATGGGACCGGCAACAGGGTGGTGCTGGCAAGGAAGCAAGCAATGCCAGGCACTGTGCAGGTGCATGGAGGGCACCTCCTTCCCTCTTCTGCTCTGCCACTTTCTGGGATGTGTGGGAAATATCAAATAACTTTCATCGCTCTCATTGAAGGGGAGAGGATAAGCTCCAAAAGAAGTAGTACCAGGGAGATGATACAGGAATTACTAATGTTGCCTCCCAAGTTCTGTAATTACCAGGAAAATTACAGAAATAGCGTATCAATAAATAGCACAAATTATGGAAAAGAATTTTTGATTGGAACCAATGCAAAACACTGCCTCTTATACACCAGTTTGCTTCTGAATTTGCTCTCCTCTTTATCTCTCTGAGAAGACGTAGATACCTTATGATGTAATAAAGTATTTAAAGGGGGGGGGAAAAAAAGCTAAAAACAGTATCTTTACAACATAGTGACCAATAATCCTTCCACCAACTTTGGTCATACTGAATCCCAGCATGCCTGCTCTTACCTTTAAACACTGTTGGGCAGGAGCATAGGGACAGGAGAGTGGCTGGTGGTCACTGGGCAAGTAACAGGCTCAGCTGGGCACAACACTGCCTCAGCACCTTGGGCACCTGGCACCGCTGCAGGCAATGAGAAGGCAGAGGCACGTGGGCTCGATGTAGCAGGAGCCCCCAGAGCAGCACCCATCCCACACCCAGCAGGAAAGCCATGCGAGGAGCACTGTCCTTGCAGCCAACTCAATGACACAAATAACGTGCCGCAGAGCTGAGGGGGACAAATGGTAAACCTCCAGCTAAGAACAATGATAATGAAAGCACAGAAGTGAAAATTCATTACCTGCATCTGTTCAGGAGCTGCCCTGAGGGAACCTCTCAAGCTTTCTGGGTTGCTTTAACCCTCTGAGTCCAGCTCCTGTTCTTGCTCTGATGTGCTGGCTGTGATTCCTTCCCTTTTTTTTTTTTTTTTGCCACTTCTTCCACCAAACAACCAGCTTCTCCTCCTGGTACTGTGCATACAGACCCATAGCATCATTCCATTCAGAGCTCAGGCTCCTAAAACTAGGCGGGGAGAAAGAAAAACAATGTGATTTTTGCTCAGCTGTTCCAGGAAAAAGTCTAATAATGCTTTCTCCTATTTCCAGAAGCACAGGTGGAGGTGAGACCAGCAACCAGACAAGGCCAGCAGCCCAGCTCCACAGGTGAGCTCATTTCCTCCTGAGCAAAGAAGTCTTCCCTGTGAGCTTCTGGTCTCCTAGGGCAGGTAGATGAATTTCAGCACTGCTGATCTTGCTTGGTATAACTCTGAAAATTGGAGACGCCCATCTCCTTTTGTAAGGGTGATGGGAATGAGGAGGGCATCCACCTCCTCCCAGTGCCCCACAGAGCTGCAGGTCAGGCAATGCACCAGCATACCTTAGTGGCTTCAGCCAAGACATAGCTCTTCCAAGGTATACTAAAAGGCCTGGTGAGGTGTGAAGGTTTGACAAGAATAGCTTAGAGTTCTAGGCTTTACTCATGACTGAGCTGAGCAGCCCTGAGAGCAGAATGGTGCAGACAGCCCACACGTGGTGGTACCAAGTGGCCCTAGAGGGGGGCTACAGGGGTGGTGTGTGGAGGAGAGTGGGGCTAGCTGGATGGGGCTAACCTATGCATCTGCATCCTGGCCCATGCAGGGGGAAGGCAGCCCCAGGTAACACTCACCTCCTGATCTTACATGTGGTGGAAAGAGCTCTGCCTCCTCTTGGACACGTTCCTCCTGTCAGCCAGCTTTGTGTGTTGGAAGGGATGCAAAGCTTCCTATCTGGCTCCAATGCTCACTCCAACTTGCTGGTGCTAGCTGTGCTTCATTCTCTATTTTGCTACCTTCTTCATCAGAAAAAATGTCTGTCACTCCTCCTGATACTGTGCATATAGGACCATTCCTGGTCTTGGAAATACGTGAGGTCAGCAACCAGATCCTCTGCTTCAGGACCCTTATGTAGCAAAACCTGGTATGCCCCACCCTAATTAACTTTCCCCACTTCCAGCTGGCATTGTGTTAGAAGAGGATTAATGCCTTAACAACACTGCCTAGCTAGGATCACCCTCTGATCTGATCTAGAAAGGCCAGCAATATGAAGCAGACCCATGTTCTGACAGACATGACAACACATCTGGGCACTGGCAGACTTGAGGATGCACAGATCTAAAGCACTGTCCCCACTGTTCCTGTGCTAATGCCTGGCCTCTCACTGCACCTTAAATCCATCCCAACCCCTCATAGCAGGGCTGTCCCAGCCACCAGCTCATCTCCTGGCTGTGTGGATGCTGGGAAACCAAGCACGGGGGTTTATAGTTCAGTGGAAAGTTCTACTGCCATCTTAAATCATAAAGCACAGCTGCTGACACAGCAGAAGCTGCAAAACGAATGGAGCATTTGAGCAATCTGAGGGTTGGAGGCCGCTGGGAGGAGAATAAGCGCGGTGTCTCGCAGCTCTGCTGGAGGGAGAGGGAAAAGATAAGTGAAAAGAGGAGATTAAAACTCATCAGAATGCCATTGTAATGCTCTGTGCAGCACAAATGTGTCCTGGCACTTCAAAGTTAGCCTGCAATTGAGAGAAAATGGCAGCTGAGATTCAGTGTCTGCAAATACAAAGCAATGTGCGTGGCAAAAAAAACCAAACAGCAAATTTGTATACAGATACATGCAATAACGAGCTCTAGAGGAGCTATTCTGGGTCAGTGTGGATAGGGCTGCACCACCCCAGTGGCAGGTGGGCAAAGGGCACAGGGAAGAAAACAGAACTTGTCCAAACCCAGCGGTGCTGCACGTGGAACAGCTGACACGGCTTCACATCTCCAAGTTCACATCCTGCAGGACCAGCAATGGGGATCTCCTGTAGCTGTAAAGTCCACCAGAGGCTGGGAAACCCCTCCAGATCTGCACTGAACACAAAATGCCCACAGAAGAGTTAATGCACACTCCTCGGCCAGGCAGCCTGCAATCTTCTTCTCCACCCAATGGGACTCAAATAACCTAATTCTTGTTCTACATTTGTATGGGCTCTCCTTCCCCCAGATCACCCCTGGAGAAATGACAGCTACGTGGTAAATACATGTAATCATGCCACTCTGATAGCTTCTCTTGTTCTCTGGCCATTAATTCATCTCCCTGGGACTTAGGTGAGCATTTTGCATCCCGCAGCAAATTCAAAGAGCTGCTTTTATTTTAAAATCAACACGATAAAAAACCTTTCTCCTTTCCCTCTTCAAAATGTAAATTTTTAGTTTCAAAAATATCCTGGCACACAGACAGCTGTTGCTGGCCATGACCTTATCTCAGGCCAATGACAGATTTCCCATGCATGAGAAATCACAGGGCTTTAACAGCCTCCTGAATGCCCTAGTGCCAAAGCCAGAGCTTGGTGCTGATGGGGCCAATAGTGGGGACATGAGGACACGGCAAAGTGCTGGGTGTGATATGGGTCAAGGTATGGTGGGACTCGGTGACCCTGAAGCTCTTCTCCAACCTGGGTGAATCCGTGAGCAGCGCCCACCACAACAAAACCTTCACTTTATGATCAAACCACAACCAGAAATCTCACTGCTCCACCCTCAGGGTATTCTTTGTTTGGGAAAATAAATGAGGAGCAAAGAAAAAAGTCCCGCAAGAAGAATTGCCTTCGCCTTGATGTTCACCATTTCTTGGATAGCAGAACTTCCTCTGAATGCTTTCATTTCTGGACATACACTGTAGCCAGTTCACGGCGATGGCAGAGCAATGCTGTTGGCTGGAATGTCCAAGTCACTGTTAAAAGAAAACTTCAACACAACCATGAACAAAATGCATCAGTTCTGCTCCCGGCTCCCATGGGTTTGTCCCACTGGGGGCTTGCAACACTCTGGCTCGTAACCATGATGTAACTCAGCTGCAGCGGTACTGCCTTCTTGTATCAGTGGCTTCTGCCTGGATTTGTCTCTATTGATGCTGTACCACCACTTTCCTGGCGATGGAAAGGATCCGTGCAAAGAGGACGTGCAGTCTGGGAGCAGCGAGGAAAGCACCGGGTGGAAGGCAGCAGCAGAGTGTGCCATGTTGGTGGGTAGACCTTGGTGCAAGACGGACAGCAGGATGAAGCGGACAGACAGCCCAGGAGGGCGAAGGGCTGTAACGACAGCAGCTGCTCATGGGAGAGGGATGGCAGGGAGGAAAGGGTGCTGCGGGCAGGGCCGGAGCCAGGCGAGCAGCGCTAAAGGCCAGCAGGCAGGTGGCGAAGCAGCGACCAGAAAGTCACCGCAGCCATAAATCTCGGGGAGCGGAGACGGGCAAGCCCCAGGTGGCTTGGCAAGGCTGCTGGCGAGCCCAGCGGTGCCCAGGCGGTCCGGCCAGCAGCCGCACAGTGGGACAGAGGCCAGAGATAAAATTAGAAAAGCTTTTCCCTGCCAGCCCCGGAGCCGCTAACCCTGCAGCACTGCCTTGTTTTTGGGCTGGGGGTGTCGCTGGAAAAGCAGGATTTTTTGCTCGATGCCGCTCCCGCTCGGTGCCTCTGCAGCGGGGGTGGTGGGAGGATGATTTGCTCTTTCGGGACAGCCCGTTTGGCAGCAGGCAGCTTCCCCTGCTCGCTCGGCTCTGTGCACCAGGCGTGGTGGAGAGGCTGATCCCCCCACCCCGAAGCGGCTGCCGGTGCACTCCGATTCCAGCGGCTCTTCCCAACCACGCCGTGCTGCAGCTCCTCTCTCCGCAGCGCAGGTTATTATTATTTCTGTCCCTAAGCATCCTTTAAGTTTCCACTTGGGGACAGAATCAGAAGGGAAAGCCTTTTAAGGATTTCTGCCCGCTGGGGAAAGCGAATCCCCCCCAAGCCAAGAGAGCTTGCGAGGGGGATTTGAGTGCAGGCAAGTGCTCAAAGCCGAAAGGGCAGAGCGAGGGGAGGGGGAGCCCAGGGCACGCTCTGAAACCAGAGCCCCCGGCCGAAGCGCGGCTCCTTCCCCCGGGCAGGTCGTTCTCTGCCTCCTGGCCGCGCTCGGCTTTGGCAGAGCACGGATGGTGACCGAGCGGGGCAGCTCGGCGCGGCGGCAGCTCGGCGGTGGCCCTGCCGCGATGGGGACCGTGGAGCTGAAGGACGGTGCCAACGCCGTGGCGATCAACCTGCTGCTCATCGTCCGTCCCGAGCGGAAAGGGCAGAGGGACGGACTGACGAACGGCGCAGGTAAAGCCTCGTCCCAGGGAGGGGAGGGCTGCAGGTGCCGCGCCGGCTGGGGGCAAGGAGCTTTGGAGCAGGGCTCGGGCTTTTCCCGTGCCACGTGTTGCAAGAAAAAAAAAAAAAAACCCTAAACTTTTTGCAGGAGAGCCGTTTTCTCCGGACATGGGTGTGTGCCGCTGTAGGTGACACACGAACACCGCGAGGACCAGGCGTGCACCTCGTCCTGCCTGTGAGCACGAGACAAAGCTGCCGGGTGCGAGGGGTGCGCAGGCTTTGTCCCCACAGGTGGCTGCTCAGAGCCGTTTATAGGTCCGGTGCCATCTCCCTGGCTCCCAGCCTTCAGGGGGTCTTCCGAAAGGCTGAAGCCGCGTTCTGCAAACGCAGGGAACCCTCCCTGCTGGAGGAAAGGGAGGAAAGGGGAGATTCTGCTCAAAGCCCTCAGGGGAAGACTGGCTGCTGTGTTGATGCACGCCGGTTTGGGAATTCATAGGAGGAGAGAAGGGAGCTGCATGGAGAGACCCGATCGCCGTGCTTGTCCGCGCATTTATGTGGGAAATAACGCCCAGCTGACAGCCCGCTGTGCCAGCACTGCCTGCCAACCTCATATTTGTGTTGTACAGGTCTGAAGGATGATGGAAATGGAAACAGCAGACCGCAGCCGCCTCCGAAGAGAGACCTCAGCGGTACGTTGTCTCCTCATCCTGCGTGTGGGGAAACCCCACTATCAAAAAGCAGCATGCAATGTCCACCCTCCAGTGTTTAGTGCCCAGCTCTGCAACCCGTCCCCTTCCAGCACTCCATGGGCTTTGCTGGGCACAAGATCCTTGGGTCACTGGGGGGAGAACCCCTCCATGCTCTCCTCACACTGCAGCCAAGACGTGTGTTGGTGACATTGGTGACAGAGGTGCTGGAAGGGCGGGTAGCACTCTCGATCCCTTGGTACCATAAGGATTAATGAATCCCCCCTTTATCATCCACATTACCATTACCAGTGGGCCACCTTCTCCCCCACGTAGAACAAGGCAGACCTGCAGGGCCCTCAGCTTTCCCAAGTGCCCCACGCTGCCCATACACCTCCAAGGTCTGGGACAGCCTGACATTTTGGCTGCGTCCAGTGTGGTGAATGCACATCTGGGCATCTGCCACCCATGGGGGTGTGCAAGCTTCCATGGCCCCTGTTCACACCACTCCATGTCATCACCTCATCCTGCACCATCATCTCACCCCACTCCATGTCCCACCCAGCACCGCGTGCAAGCCCTCATCCACATCCGTACTGCTCTGCAGAGCTGACACTGACGCCCTGCTCTCCTCATGGCACTGAGCTGTCCTTCTTCCTACAAACAGGCCAACAAGCCCCCAAGGAGCCCCACAAGCAGAAGCAAACTGTTACTTCCTACACTAATGAAGGTAAGTGGCCACCCGAGGGATAAGAGTTTTCCAGAGCAGAGATTTAGGGATCTCCTGTTCAAGCTGTTTTGTAACAAAACATGCTGGGACAGCCCAAACTAGGAAAAAATGCCCTACAGTGATCCCACAGGAACTCAGAAAGTCCTTAGGTCCTTTCAGTCCCAAGCACTGGGGCACAGCAATACCTCTGAATGTTTCTTTTGGTCTTCTGAGGACTGTTAAGTTGTCCCCACGGTAGCTATGGCAAGCAGACAAGTGCCCAAGGGTCCCATACCACAAACACAAAGACACGTAGGGACATTGACAACAGGGCCACCAGTGCCCTGCATCCTTTCAGGGTGGGTCAGCTGCCACCACCCCCTGACCTCCAGGGGCAAGGAGGGTGCAGGGCAAGGAGCCGTCCCACAGCAGAGCAGAGCCAGCTGTACCCCAAAGCACTCATTGTGCCACAGGATTAATTTTTGTCATTTTTTAAATGCCAAACTTACTGGGAGGAGGCATCCCACAATGCTAAATTTGTTTCTAGGAAAAAAAAAAAATTAAAAATCTAATTTAAAAAAATATGAGAAAGGGGAAGTTGTTGGCAAGTAAAACACCCACAAAATCCAAAGATAGAAATAATCTTGAGAAATAAAAAAGCACCCCTTCAAATATAAAAACCCTAAAGAAATAATGGTACGTGCCCAAAGGCACGCCACTGAGAAACAACTGCATAAGGGGGGCTGAACCCCCCTTACATGCTTGCCCCAGAGCACAGCTTCTTTCAGACAGCATGGGTAACTCCTGTAAGACTTCCTGACTTGTTCCTTCCAGTTCTCCCTCATGGCCAGAGCAGAGCTTTGAGCAAAGACCCCCAGTCTCCAGCAAAGCTGTTGGGAGCATCCCGACATGCAGAGCACCGTGCTCCCAGCCACTGCTGCCCCTCACAGGCAGTGGCCTTTGCCAAAGGCTCTCGTATCCCAAGCCAAGTTATTTCCATAGCTTTGAGCCTTTTTATGTGTTATTCCGAGAAAAATCAATGAAAGCCATTGATTCTCTGTTTACCGTATCTCCATCAAGGACTACTTAATAGGGCAATAAACCTCTTCTTCAAGCTGCCACATGATCCTCACTGAGGACTTCTGCTTTATTGCCTGTTACGCTATAACAGACTGCCTTCTTTTTTTTTTTTTTCTTTATGAGAACTGGGAAAATCTAATTTTTTTTTATATCTACAATAGGGGTGACCCTGGGCTTTCTCACGGTATGGTTTATTTGTTCTGCCAGGAAAGTGGAGGGCTCTGGTCCCTTCACGGGTCCAGAGGTGCTGCCCATTTTGCTAAAGCTGAGCCATTTCAGTTGGACTTGATGACCTTGGAGGTCCTCCCCAACCCAGATGACCCCATGATTCTAGATTTGGGCAAACATGACCTGGGCTTGGCACAAGGACCCCTTGGCTTGATGCCACTCACCTTCCCGTTCTCTTGCTGATTAGAGCTCCTTTTCCCAGTGTATTTGTCACCATTTCTTTCAGGAACCCACGTGACAGTGGAGATCCATCCCAAGGGCACCTCCCCGCAGTTCTTCAAGAAGCTCTCCTTTGGGAAAGGTACGTTCCTGGCTGGGGAACCACCATGGCCACAGCAGAGGTGACATCCCTCCCCCTGCAGATGTCACCCCTCTGAGCCAGGAAAGCGTTGCACCCCTATGCCAGGTGCCGACTGCCACAACCCCACAGTGGCTTCAAAAATTGTGTTGGTGTCATTGCAGGTCCCCGGAGAGTGCCCAGCCTGAGAGGCCAGGACAACAAAGGTGAGGCTGCCTGCCACCACACAGCCCCATGCTGGGGGGTTGGCCCTGGAAGGAACCCACTCCCACCTCCCTCGCTGGGGCTGTCACATCAAAGCTGTGGAGATGCCACCAGCCCCTGGGCCAGGTGCTGACCATGCCAACTGCACATCCTCCAGGCCACCAGTGGTTTGGCTGGCATCTGTTGTCTCCAGCCTTGGGGCTGCAATGGGAGACATCCAGCAGCCAAAGAGCGCAGAGCACAGGGATAGCCTGGGGACTCAGAATTCATCTATTTCTCTTTGTTCTTCTTCTCATGCCAAGAATTGCTCGTCTCACACTTCCTTGTGTTGTTTTCCAGCTTTTGAAAGGACCGAAGCCCCAAGGCCACCCAGTGCGAAAGATCTACATGGTAACTATCTGCTGTACCCCTCTCACACTGGCCCCAGGTAGAATCATAGAATCGTTTGAGTGGGAAGGAACCCTTAAGGGCCATCTAGCCCAGTTCCCCTGCAATGAACCTACAGCTCCATCAGGTTCTCAGAGCCCTATCCAGCCTGACCTTGGGTGTCTATAAGGATAGGACATCCACCACATCTCTGGGCAACCCGTGACAGTGCCAGGTAGGAATCCTATCACTCCTAAAAGCTCCTGCAGAGCACAAAGCAGTGATCTGATCTGTACTACCATGACCACATCCACCTTCCCAGTTCTCCCTACATCCATAGTGGCTTCGGGACCATCACGCATTGGAGATGTTCTCACAGCCAGGATCTGTGCTCGCATCCCAGCTGCCCAGCTAACACACTGAGCTATTCCAGACCTCACATCTGCACTAAGCTTTTGCAGCTATAACCTGACAAAGATGAAAACTGATAACCAATTTTAAGAAAATATCCAGTTCCCAAAAGGCGACAAGTAATTTTCGGAGCAGTATGTAGCAGGAACCTTCAAACACGTAAATCTGCTTTCTCTCTCCTATGGTCAGTCTAATAGCCTTTTGCAGGGAAAGCTGAGATAAACAGAGCTGTGCCTGCACAGGTGCCCTCACACTCGCTGTCCCTGAGCACCCACTGCCGACATCCCCTCAGGCAGGAGCAGCCCTCCCTTCCCCAGACAATGACCGCTTGTTTCTTCCTAGTGTATCCATGGGACAAATCCTCTTTGAAATCCCTGGCAGTGGATCTACAGAAATTTGAGAAGCTGGATGCCTATGCATTAAAAGTAAGTCTCACTTGTGCCTCTGTCCCTCTTCCCTGCACACATCAGCAGCAGACACCGCGCTCTGGGAGGGAACCTGTGACCAAAAATACATCTTGCTCAAAATGTGGAATTAGAGCTTTGTATTTCTATATTTAATGAAGCTCAAGCCACAACAGTGTGTGTGCTGGCAGGTAGGTGGGCCCTCAGCAGCTTTAGCAGGACTGGGATGGAGAAGGCAGGGGATCCACTGCAGTGCTTTTTCATGCCATTCTCACAATGCTTGTTCTTCCAACAGGTGAACACCAAGGGCAGCGTAGAGGAGCTCGTCCAAACCCTGCTTAAACAAGCCCGGACTGACCTGGAGAAAGTCCGTGTCATATGGATGTGGATATGCCACCACATAGGTAGGCTGGGGTCTTCCACTGAGAAGATAACACTGCTGCTGCTGCTCCCATTACACAGCTGTTGTAATTTACTTTATATTTTGTGGGTGATTTCACACAAGAGCAGGTGGTGGGTGGAAGGAAGTGGTCATGACACTGAACTACTGGAATTTAGGAAGCATCTAGACAGCACTCTTAGACACAGGGTCTGATTTTTGGGTGGTGCTGCATGGGGCAGGGGTTGGATTCAATAATCTTTATGGGTCCCTTCCACCTCGGGATAGTCTGTGATTTGCCCAGAAATACACCCAGAGTTTATTCTACCACCTCTGCTTCCACACTCCCCATCCTAGCACTGCCAGGCCCTGCAAGGTTTGCCTGCATATGATTTCTTTCTATCTGATGGCTCTGCCACCCCTACTCAATTTACTGAAGGATGCAACCACAGCAGTCCCACCAGCAAAGCAGCTGAAGCATGAAGACAGGCTGCCAGGCACCAGAAGTCAGCTGTCACATCCTGAGCCCTTCTGCCCCACCAGAAGTTTTGTCACAGAATCACAGAATGGCCAGGGTTGGAAGGAACCTCAAGGATCATGAATTTCCAACCCCCTTGCCACAGGCAGGGCCACCAACCTCCACATTTAATACTAGACCAGGCTGCCCAGTTGTCCTCACTACCGCCCCGAATCGTTTCCAGCAGGTTCCTAATGGAACTCTGACGGACACATCAGAGCAGGACCTCAGAGAGGCCAGCTTTCATAAAACCTGTTTGTTTGCTGTTTCTGCCAATATCAACACCCTTCTGACCCCATGGGAACTGCCATCATGAATCTCCCTTGCTTCTTCCTCCCAAACTCCAAAACAAGCAATACTGGAGTTTCAGGAGTAACCAAGATGTAAAGAGAAGGAAAGCAGCAGAAGGGAAACCTGTCGCATCTGGAGAGAGTGGTGGTGGCCAACTGGATTTGCAGATCGCTTGCATTTTGCATGGGGTATTTTTCTTCTCAGAAAGAGCAGTGAGGCACTGCACAGCTGCACAGGGAGGTGCTGGGGTCACCATCCCTGGAGGTATTCAGAGCCATGGGGATGTGGCACTGAGGGACGTGGGCACTGGGCACGGTGGGGTGGGCTGGGGTTGTGCTCACAGAGATGGAAGCAGTATCAGTACTGCCCCATGCTGCCTGGGGCCTTGGGATGAACTTTGGCTGTCTTCCTTCCCGCAGAGTACGACGTAGTGGGCTTCCATAACAAAAGCCTGCGGCTGTGCGAACCCGCGGACGTGCTGCGGACGGGGAAAAGCGTCTGTGAGGGATACGCTGGGCTCTTCCAGCAAATGTGCAGGTAAATTAAGCTCAGGAGCATTCAGTGCCAAGGAGGGTTAACATCTGTTGTCATCTCTGTGCCTATTCTGTCTGCCTTTGCAGTGACTGATGTGACTTTAAGCAGGACGCAGAACTTCAGCTTTCAAACCATGCTGTGGAAAAGCAGCAAGTCCTGGAAAGGTCAATTTGGCTCTCTCCCCACTCCCTCCCCAGCATAATTTGCTTTGTGCCATCTGCTGAGCTTCGCATCGCATTAACATAATGGCAGATGAAAACACGGAGATAATTCGGTTAGCAGAGGCTGGGTTTTTCCTTCGAGTGTCTGCAATTGAAGGTTAAAAGCATGGCAGGACTCAAACCTGAAGGAAGAAGCTGCCTGCAGCACACTGCTGGGGCAGAGGCAGGTTGAAGCCCAGCAGGAGCTTCCCCAGCCCTCCTGTCAAAACCCAGGTCCCCACTGCCCCACGCTGCTCCCAGCTGCCACCCATTGACCATCAGTCATCAGCAAGCACCATTGGCTTTCCACACCATCCCAAAAAATTTTGGAAGGTTTTCACCATCAAATTACCAAATCTAACAGGAAAAGGACAGGCTTTAAAACAGACAATACCATGCCAAATGCTAACGATACTAACATGATAGATACTTCCAACCAATATCCCATAACATCTGATTTTGCTTTTTGAAGAGTAAAATAAAGAAATAGGATGACAAAGTATGAATTTATAACCACATCTTATGAACCAGTTATTAGCAGTTAGAAGCGGGGGAAACTATCATCTGTTCATTAAAAAGCATATTCTTAGTTCATTAAAAACAATCCTTCCAAGGAGCTCTCTTCCTATTTAAAGGCTACGTTGGTGCACCCCGCGTCTCTCCATTCCAGGCTGGGTAGCAATTCTGGGAGGCAGGATGGCTCCCATCGCCCAGTCTATCATGTTTGTCAATGAGTTAAATACTCAGCTCCTTCCCTGAGAAACCATAACCAAAACCATCTCCTTCTTGCACGACAACCCCCTCATTCTCTCTTCTCGTGGGTGAACCCTCCAAGTCTGGAGAAGCCAGACTTGCTTCTTTTTCCAGATGAAATCATCAAAGTCAGCCTGAAATCAAAGGGAAGAAGCTGCCACTGAACTCAAGTGACACCTGTAGCAAGATCCGGATTGTTTCCTACTCCTTTTGAAGCAGAAAAACAACTCGCCACCTTGGTACACCAAGCAGATGTTGGCAACTGCTTCTCAGCTCATTTCTTTCAGTTCCAGCTCCTTGCATTTCAGTCGTTTTCTACCATCGCTTTGCCAAGTCAAGCAGGAGATCCTCCATCTTGCCCCTGCGTGGTGAATTTATCTGCGTAAAGTTCTACATAAGAGGCGCGGTGTGATCCCACACTATTCTCACCAAGGCCATTCAGCTCTCGCAGGATGCTGCAGCCTGCTTTTGGCCTGTCCAGTATCAGAGACCATCACTGGGACGTGCTGACCTTCCACTTGGGAACTCTGAGCACACCCGAGCACAACTCCTGCAGTGCCATTTCTGGCGTTTAATTGTGAGCACAGGGCAGGATTCCTCCCGCAGTCTTCTGCCTGCACACCCCAGCTAACAAGAGGTCTGGACAGCCCAGGAGCATTTGGTGTGCTTCCTAGTTCATCAGCAGCACACTGGTGATGCCCCGTCCCTGGGGGTGCTCAGGGCCAGGCTGGATGGTGCCCTGGGCAGCCTGAGCTGGTGGGGGCACCCAGCCCACACCCAGGGTTGGGACTGGGTGGGCTGTAGGGTCCCTTCCAACCCAACCATTGTGTGATGCTATGAAGCTGGTGGGGCCATTCCCCTTAAAGCAGCATCAGCTCCACAAAAAAAGTGCCCTTCCACGAGCACCACCGAACTGCCAGCGACCAGCCAGTACCACAGTTATCAGACCTGGCTTCTTTACAACCATGCTAATTATCTTCCCCATAAATGCCACTGTTCCTCTCCCTGAATTCAGCCTGCATTATGCAGCACGCACAGCTTGTCACTGAAGGTAGCTGCTCCAGCAAACACGCTTCTCAATGGAGAAGAAAAATGTCAATACCATCCTACACAAAAGACAATCCTCTAAGTGCGGCAAGTTGAGATTAATGCTGAAATGCGATGCTAACATTAGAGTCAAAGCAGAGAGCTCATTAACACATTGCTTATTTAAACCCTATTTACACTTCAACAAGTATTCATTATATATATATATAAAGGGAAACGTGTATTCGTTTGTAGCTTGGGCAAGCACAAGGCTACACTGTAAAGAAATGCAATCAGACCCCACAGCACTGTGAGGTCTGAGGCTGAGCCTGCTGCCAAGCACTGGGCCTCCTGCTCCAGAGAGAGCACAAGCACGAGCAAACACACTTTTAATTTATAATTACGTAGGCTAATTGTGGAGAGCATCAAAGGGATCCCACTGCAGAACAAGACAGAGAGCAGCATGGCACTCTGTCTTTGTCCTCCTCCGCCAGCCATTCTGCACTCATAGTGCACCAGAAGGGCAACTTTCCAAAACAGGCAGAGAAGGTCTCCTTCCTCCTGTGGGACACTCCCCAGTGCCTATGCAAAGGCTGAAAGAAAAGCAAAATCCTTGTTCCCTTTCAGCGTTGCAGGGATCCAGTGCATGAAGCTGTCGGGGTACTCCAAGGGCTACGGGTACAAGATTGGGCAGACCTTCCAGGGGAACTCGGACCATGCCTGGAACGCCGTCTATCTCGATGGGAGGTGGCACCTCCTGGACAGCACCTGGGGGAGCGGCACTGTGGACGATACCTCAACCAAGTTCACCTTCAGGTAAGGAAATATTCACTGTCGAAACACAAAGGTCTACCACAGAGGTGAGCGAATGGGCACGGGGAAAGCAGTGGTAAATTTCATGTGGCACTGCAAGAGCTGAAGCCCTAAGTAAGGTACTTGGGCTGCTCATGCAGGGGATGGAGCACGTTCCTAAGCAGGCAGAAGCTCAGCAGCTTCTGGAGGTGCTATGCTGTTCTTTGCTTCCATTCCCTGTGCTTTGCCTCCATTTAAGCAATGCAATGAGATGCTGGATTTTGGCTTTTGGCTGCCCCAGCAAGTGCCTCACTTTCCAATGCCGAGAAGGGCCTTCCTCCTTCCTTGGGAGCCTATCATCACAGGGACAACTAAATGCCTTGCTTTTATCCAGAAGCATTTTGCCTTGGAGATGCCATTTTCCAGCACTTTGCCTTGGAGATGGGAGGCTCCGGTCCTTTCTCTCCTTGGAGATCTTCAAACCCACAGCCCTTAGCAGCCCAAAACGCTCCGACTTCCTCCCACAAAACCACCACCACAGCACAGCGGAAGAAATAACTGCTTTTCATTACTCATTTTCCTTTCATCTCTTCCTCCTCCTTCCAGATACAACGAGTTTTACTTTCTGACTCACCCGGCTCTCTTTGTGAACAATCACTTCCCAGATAACAGCAACTGGCAGCTCCTCAAACCAACGCTGACGCTGAAGCAGTTTGAGAGCAACCTGCAGCACAACAGCGACTTCTACAAGCTGGGGCTGCTGGATGCACACCCACAGACAGCCCTCATCCACACAGGTAACCCCTTGCCATGTCAGTACCCGCAGTGCAAGATTAGAAGCATTGCTGTTCATCTATTAGCAAATATAACCTGACAATGAGATTAAAGCCTTTTGCTGGCTCCAAAAGTTTGATTTACAGAACAATGCATAGCCAGGCTCTTCTTTATGTCATACTCAGCACCCTGAGTGCACCCTGCAGCTCTGACATGCAGGGAACCCTAAATTTGGGGTCACCCTCCCCAACTCCTTAAAGGGTCGCAGGAATTGAGCTAGATAGCTGTTCTCCACGAACGTGTAGAACACAGTTGAAACTGAAAGGCAACAACACTGAAGGGTTTCACATCCTCCAGCATGCTGTGAACACCGTAGGGCAGCAGAGGATCTCACGTCTGTGTGCCTTTCTCCAAAGCTCCTTGGGG
>JAOWBP010050701.1:0-18273 GCA_028571105.1 Tragopan temminckii | reverse complement strand
TATTCCAGAAAGCTGAAAAATATAGAAGTATGAGGTTTGTTAGTGCATGTATTAAATAATGGCTTTATAGAATGAGGAGAGGATATGGACTGTTTGAGTGTTCTGTGTAATGGGTCATGAACCTATGCTGGGAATTAGGGTGCCTTGTAAATGGGCTGCGATCACACTGTGAAGACTGAACTGGGTTGCCTGATGAGCAGCATGGTGACAAAGAGCTGGTATGCTGTGGCCCCAGTGAGGCTGCTTTTTCCTATGGCTGTCGAGGACTTCACTTGATGGGAAGTTTTCTGCTTACAGCCCATGTTAATTGAGGAGGGGAACTAAATGTAGACAAACTGGTGTTTTAAATTTGACTCTTAAACACCCGTCTTAGGAAAGGGTGATTATACAGATTTTTCTCTTTTCCTACTGAAGGTATAAATTCTCTTTAATTCTGTTAGTATAAAATGCTTTGTTGATATGAAGCATCTCTGCACAATGTAGGCATATCAATCTCAGTCCATTAAAGGACTTCATGTTGATCACAGTATCTTTAGCCTTAAACGTTCTTCTGGCTTCAGAGGGAGTACACAAAACCCTACAGTCAAATCTGAGTCTTTGTGCTATAATGTGCTGCATCCTGAGAGACTTTGGCGCAGCCAAATATGTAATAAACTGTGTATATTGAAATCTGTTATTTCACACATGAATTTATTCTACTGGATTATTTTCACTATATGTGCAAGGTATTTGGAACTCTATTCTGTTGATGATTCCTTTAATATTTGAGATATTGAAGACAATGTATTTCTTTGTATCTGTTTCAGACTTCAGTAAAACTGGAATGTCACAATTTAATCAGTTAATATTGCTTTCAATGTCCTCCTCCTTTTCTAAAAACTCATATTGGTGTTTCCTATTGCAGAAATTGTCCAGAAATGTTCAGTTTACTCAACACATTGTAATGGTGCTTCCCCTCCGTTTTATTGTACTGGTTGGCAGTAAGTCATTCAGAGTCTGCTTTACAAAGGGAGATATCAGAAAATGTAGTGAGAGAAAGATGTAGTGACAATAGAAATTGAAATGCACAGTGGTCGCTGTTAACCAGTTAAGGAGAGCTGATTACTCTGATGGTATCTACAGTAAACATATTAAATATTGGAAGTGGATTAGTTTTACAAAATTGTGATGATTTTCTATTGATCGCTGAGCCATATCCAAGCGTATAACAGCCTTCTTACGCTGAGAGCTTCTATTGCAAATAGAGCGTCCCTTTTCCCACCACAGCATCGCTGTATCAGCCCATACTGGTCGTGGATAGTAATGTCAGCAAAGGTAGAATAGGAGAAGCTGCAACCCTGAAACAGATGCTCACATATGTGGCTGTAATATGGGACTTTATAGCACACACAGCCCAACAGCCAGTGCTCCCTGGAGGGCTCCTCTCCTCTCTCCTTTGGCAATGCTTCATGCTATTTACCTGGAAAAGCCTTTCCATTTGAACGTTTCAATAGCCACATGCTAGATGAGAGTACAGAATTAAAGAAGGAATCTTGTTCTGCCATCTCAATAGCAAATCTGTTATACGCGTGGGTTGTCTCCATAATACAAATATAAGTGAAATTTTGTAAATGCTTTTTGTTTTAATAATTAGAACTTTAGATGAGCAAAGGGAGGCATTTTTAATAATGATTTTGCTTTTTAAAGCTGGAAAGGGGAAGAAAAGAATATGCCAAAGGCCAAAGCAATGGGATTGTCGTGTAAAAGAGGCATAAAGGATGGTCCAGCCTGACGATTGTTTCCAAACACGGAGCAGGTGCTAGTATTAGAAGCAAACAGCATCAGCTCAGTACAGGAGACTTCATCTTTAACAAGGAGGCAATGCAGTGTAAATGTAATAGAGAACCACGTACTCCTCTAAAATGTTTGAACTTCAGGAGAATGCATTAAGCTGTATTACAAACAGTTACGGAGCAAAATGAACTCCATTACTGAAATGCATGTTTTGCTGTCTATCCCCATAATGACACGAGTCAGCATTGGATTTATCATATAAATACCACATAAGAAAGATTTTAAAACCATGTGCAATTTAATAAAAACGTTTCATGTAAAACCACACACTGAATATAAAAAGGATTGCGTCCTTGAGGAGTCTGCAAAGAGCAGAAAACTTTACAAATTCTTGTGTTTAACATTACTTTTTAATATCCCTGCATTAAAAATGAATGATTACTTTTTAATATTACTTGTAACCAACTATCCCCTACCGTATAGATCCATTTCTTGTATGATTTTATTATATGCTCAATAATAGTACCTATAAGCTCGGATTTCTTTTGAATATAAATGATTGGAAACAATATCTACCCCAAAGCATCTTTAATGTCATTATAGATGGGTAGGAGTAAATTAAGCGGTATTTAGCCACCAAAGTCTTTAATTTCATTGCATTTGAGTAGGAGTTAGACATTATGAGGTCCAATTAAAAAAGTCACTAATGTTTTTACATCTGAGTAGGAGTAAATTAAACAAAATCACTCCTGAGCTGCTAATATCATTTTAATTGAATGTCATTCAGTTTCTAACTGCTGTTACAACACAGTAGATAATGAGTCAATCTCAACAAATCATCTGAGCTCCAGGTACCATGGCTACTAGGGGTGAACACAGAGTTTAGGGATGGAGAGGGAAATTGTTGGAAGTTAGGAAGCTGACAGGAGTGATAGCAGACCTGACATCTCTTGGTTGATGAGACCTACGTTCTTCTAAAAATATCACCCTAACTAAGAGCTAATCTAGCAAGGCTGCAAGCCAGGTCATTATTTCTGGTATTCAGACATTAAAAAAAGAAAAAAAAGAAGCATTTATCCAGAAGATGCGATTTACAGAGCGAATGCTAGAAAGGCTAATTCCATTTATTCACACCTCATGAATAATTCATTGTTTGATTTAATGTTAATCTTGATGATGAGACAATAGTGAAACAATACTAGACAAATATATAGACTTAAATATGTGAAAAATAAAAAATCATCCTATCATAAGCTTTATTATTTTTTGATCTATAACAGATAATATTGCATTTTCCTTATACCTGGAAATCTTTTCACTTTGGTAAATAGTAGGTTTAAGACAAGCTGTGGCACTTTGTATAGAGAATGTTAAAGAGATTAGAGTGAAAAATACTTTCCACTGGAACTTGAATTACTATAAAACAGTAATAACAGCAGCTCAACCCATTACAGGATGTTAGGCTCCTATAGGGAAAAACGGCAGGGTTTTAAACTAGTTATTAATTTGTGTGAATCTTGTTTGTTCTGATGCTGTACGTGTGCACACCTGACTGCTAAGAGCAAATACTCCTTTCAAATACATTTGACGTAAACTGGCAAAAAATAGGATCTTCTGAATCAAGCTCTACACCCCGTACCATTCTCAGGCTAGGTGCTGGCTTTATTTACAGTACATACACGCTTCCTTTTGGCCTATTTGGTTTAATGCTTTTGTCGCTTTGCAGAGTACGGTGACAGCAAAGACGTTGTTATTATCTATGTATGCGCATGTATCTGCAGCTCCTGCATCTTGCTCATGTTATGTGTTCAAAAAGCGCTGTCTATTTTATCATTTACTCAGAAACCACAGTGAGTTGACAGAGGCACAACTGTCTCTTATATATGTAATCAAAATCGTAGAGGGAAATTTTGCAGTCCTGACTATTGCTTGTATATAGGACAACTGAAGGAAGTCATTCTGGCAGATAGCATAGACCTGCCTTTCTCCTATCTCTTCTCTGAGGCCCTTTCAAAGAACGTGAGACATACCGCTTGTTCTTCCTAAGGAGAATAGAATGTCAGTGCTGCTGGACAGGGGAATGGGCTGCAGAGTGGCTTTCCAGGAATCTGAGCATGCTCTGTTGCAAAAGGTCAGCTGGCAGGTAGCAGCAGCAGCTCCCATTTTCCCAGGGCTTCTCCCCAGCCTCTGTCTCCTGAAAACAGCATGCCAGAGTGGTGGAGTGGCACAAGCACTCGTGGAGATATCCTTTGTCCTTCCAGGATGTAGCTCCCACATTAGAATAGAACAGTTCAGTTGGAAGGGACCTTCAAAGATATGTAATCCAACTGCCTGACCTTTTCAGCTCTAACGAAAAATTTAAAGCATATTGTTGGGGATATTGCCCAAACATCTCTTGAACATTGGCAGGTATGGGGAAACAACCACCCCTCTAGAAAGCCTGTTCCAGTGTTTGAGCATCCTCAGGGTAAAGAAATGGTTTCTAAAGTCCAATCTGAACCTCTCCTGGTGCGGCTTTGTTCTGTTCCCATGCATCCTGTCATAGCTTCCCAGGAGCAGAGCCCAGCAACTCCCTCTGCACTTCCCCTCCTCGGGAAATTGCAGAGAGTGAGGAGATCACCTCTCAGCCTCCCCCAGACTGGGCAACCCAAGCGTCCTCAAATTCTTCTTACAGGACATGCCCTCCAGCCCTTTTACCAGCTTGGTTGCCCTCCTCTGGATACTTTCAAGAGCCTATCAACCTTTTTACATTGTGGAGACCAGAACAGCGCACTATTAAAGGTGAAGCCATACTAATGCTAACTATAGTGGGAGAATTGCTTCTTTTGACTGGCCGGTCAGTGGAGGTAACTGCAGAATTTTAGTTGTAGAACAGGAAAATTACAATTCCTTCTTGGCAGAAAGGACAGAATTTCCCAAGGACACTGTCTTTTCTACTACTTCAAATACGATGCTTTGACAAAAATGACTATTGTCAAACTCTGCTTCTTCCTGAGTGTTTCTCTTATTTAATTGTGAGATTCTCCATTGACTATCAATTATAACCCACTATGTGTCAGTCTGCAATGCTGGTATCTTTTACCTGTCTCGCAGTAAATGGATGTCTGACTAGACATTCTGCACAAGTCTTGAACAGATTTTCTGTTTTCCAGTTCTCTGAGTTTCTGTCTTACTGTGTCTCACTGCCTCTACCACACCTGATTATGGTAAAGTTTATCCGCATGAGAAGTGGTAAGAATAATTTTCTGCCCATGTGGCATGCACAACCCCATTCTAAATCCTGTAGAACACAGATTTTTTACTAGATTTACAGTAAATGTACTTTTTTTCCTGTTCTCTGTAGTATATGCTCTTTTTCTTCCTTTTTATTTTTCCATATCATGTTCAGAGCCAGGTGGTGATACACAGCTCTATAGCTCTTACAAAATATGCTGTGCCACTGAGTATCCAAGAAGCTTGGAAACAGTCAACACTTGATTTCCCAGACCAACATCAGCAGATTTATGTGCCAGTGCAATGAGTTAACATTCATCTCTGAAAAGCTTATGCATCCATCTGCAAAACTCTAGAAGCAGGTAATTTTGTACTTACAACTTTTACTTGGAGTAAGCAGATGAAAAAGAAGTAAGTGCCTGTGGATGTGAAGAGGAGGCAGTCCACTAGGGTTTGGAGTGCCTTTCAAAGGGAAGACTGAAGTTTGGGTCAGTTGGGGGAAGAGAGGGAGAGGTAGAATTGTTCATTTGAGTAAGTCTTGCTTTTAGGACTGACTTTCAAATGAGCAAATATGAGCAGAAGTTCCTGCTCAGAATTCAAGTCTGGCTACTTTTTACATTCTCCTTCCCTGATGTGGAACACCAAGGACACCCAGTCCTGGATTTTGGCTCAGTATTCCCAGCAGGCAAGAGAGCAAGCTCTGTAACTCAAGATTTTTATGCAGGGTTTGAAGAAAAGTTTGAGATTGAGCGTGGGCTAAACTCTCTGTGTAGATGTATTGTTACCAATATGCTCTGGGACATACCAAATTATATTGTTACTTGAGGGAACAATGATGAAATGTTTTGATGTAGCCTTTTGTCTTTTCTGTGCACTCCAACGTGTTACAGCTTGTTTTAAGTAAGCTGTTACATAGGTCGGTTTTGTCTCTTGTCTGTGAAGTTCCAGTGATAGCACTGCAAAAATAATTACTAAAAACCCTTATCTCATCTAGTTGGAGAACAGTAATGAGTCCTGAGGAACTTAATGGCTTCTGTCATGTTCAGATTTACTAAATAGGTGGGGCTGTAGTTATTGAAATGCAAGGATACAGATCTCAGTTTGGAATACTGCTTAATGCCATGCCTGTGGCTAAGTGGCATTTTGTGAAACATTTTGAGTGTACACATACAGTTGTTCTAGTTGGACTCTGTGTCTGTCAACGGCAGAACAACAAAGCTTCTTCGAGGGGTCTAAGAACTACTAACTCACTGTTAGAATATTAGATCTGGGTCTTACTTTTCTGAAATACAACCTCACTGCAGTTTTTATTACCACTCTTCTCACACTTCCATTGCATTTTCAATATCCCAGAGACTAATGGGTTTGTGTGCCTAGAAGTACTGGGGTGGGATGGATTCCCAGGTAAAGAACTTGGATCTCATACTGACACGAGTATTGCTGGGGTAGAACAGTGCGTGGCTGATACTTGTGCTTGCAGTAAACAGTTGTTTGGCTTGGTGAAGAAAAGTCACAAGATAGTAGAAGGTACAAGTAATAGATGTTTTCATTTCTTCTGCTCACATTGATCCTAAGTTAAGTGTTTGTTTCCCTGACCTGCTTTTAGTTAATCAGAGAAAGTTCCTTAGCTGTCAAAGTATTTACTCTCTTTGGTTTAGTAGTTTGTTTGGAGAATTTTATCTTAAACTTGATCAGGTTGAGTAAAAATATCTTTCAAATGCACCATTTTAAAACAAAAATATATTTCTCAAAAATGTCTTGGTCCAGATATGGTTAGGCATGTCCTGTGTGAATTTAGATTTCCTTTTACTGACGAAACAGCCCTTTTCCAAGCACTTAGTTTCCTACCACAGAAATATTTATCTCCTTCGTAGCTGAAAACTCAAGTTTTGCTCAGTGCGTTTTAGTACAGAGCCAAGGAACTCTTTTCCCTATGACTGGAGCACGTAAGCTATTCTCAGCATGTAACACATAGATACCTCTGAAGTGTGTGGGCACATAATCAGGTAGAAGAGCTTTTGAAAATGCATCTGGTTTCGAATAAGGAACTTTATTTTTTCTGTAACCATTAGTTATGGAATTAGTTTGATGGCAAGATTTATATTTACAGTGTGTTCTTAGTTCTTGCTTTGAAGTGCGGCAGCAAATGCAAAAATCAAACTGTCCATTGAATTAATCACCAGTGAATCCAGTTTGACCTTTTGCAAATGGCAGAACATTCAGTGCTAGCAGGAATGGTGATCTTGAGAGGGTTGTTTGTTCACAAAGTCAGAAGGAAATCACAGAACTGGCTCTTTCTGGCCCCTGCCTGACCGTGGCCTCCAGGAAGCTCAAATAGTGAGGTAATGGGGACTCTGTGTCTGAACCACCTACCCTGTAAACTGCCCTGCCAGAGTTGGTAAAGTTGCATTGCAGCTTTTTCATTATTCTGACTGTTGAAAAAGTCGATATGGCTTACCATATTCGTGCACTGTGCTGCAAGCATTCACTTCGTACACTTTTCAGAGTACTCGCAGCTGGAGATACATTAGGCCTGCCTGAGCTTCAGCTGGGCAGTCTGGGTGTCTATGTGTTTTGTCTGGTATTTAGATTAGAGAGAAAGCTGGAAGGTCTTGATGTGAAAGACCCAGAACTGGTGCTTGTGAGAGCGGGAAGTACTCACACTCTGACATCCTTGTACCCTGCCAGCTCAGCCGCAGGTAGCCAGGCGTGACAGTGCTACCACAATGCATTGTCCCAGCTGAGTCTCAGGGAAGAAGAGATGTCGTGGCTGTGACTAGGCAAGCAGCTAACAGTTTTAAGTGGAACATTTTCTTTCTTTAAGAGTACTCTGAGGGACGCACTTCCTCCCATCCACATTTACTGACAAGGTTTGAGCCAAGGCAGATCAGGCAAGTTCTGTGCATATTCAGCTGCAGAAGAAAGATGCCCTCAGAGTATGATATATAGTACTTAAGTCAAATGCTTAAAATTAGACGCTCTCTGTGCATTTCAATAACCTTTTCTTCTTTATTTTGTGAACCAACCTGAAAACCTGAATGATAGGAATCTAATAGTTCCTGAGCCTGTGGGCAAGGCTGGCTAGATGATCCTCTGCATGGATACTTGCACAGAAGTGTGTTGTCTTTCATCAGGTCTGCCAGGGAACAACAGGACTGATACTTGTCAAGTCTGCTGCCCCTTCATCTCTGTCTTTCCCAGGTACACAACTGTCAGAAGTTCTGTTTGCATAATACTGTCTTGTTCACCATCTTACAAGATGCAAAGAAGTGAAATTCTGTCTGTAATTTGTTACATGACTTTTTCATCAGCAATTAGGAGTTTTTTATCAGGTTAGAAAGTTTCATGTGACATAATGGTGGGTTTAGACTTAGAGGTCCAAAAACATGAAAAAGAAAGAAAAGTTTTTTGTAGTTTTGTCCTGATAAGCTTTGTGAAGTTGCTTGTTTGTGCCCTTCTAGGCAAACTGCAAAACAGCCTTTCAAACTTGATAAGAGTATGGTGTGGAATAGTGCCTTTTGAGCACAAGCTAGATTTAAAAATAAATAAATAAAGTTTAATCAAAATCAATAGTATATCACATGTAAATAGAGTTGTTTAGAAATTAGGTCAAAACTTAGAGCTTCAGATTAGCTTAACAACTTGCATAGGAAAGTGCGTACCTATACCTCTAGTTATTTTCTCTAATAGGATATCAGATTTGACAGTGAATGCAGCTATGTGATAAACACGTATAGCTGCTGACTGCTGACAGAGGGACGTAACTCCACAAATACCCTCTTATTTTCATTGAGTGTTAGGTAGATTCTCTCTTGTTCAGGCTGATAAAAATTGAGCACAGGCACTCAACAACTAAAAGGAACATGGTTGTTAGGATGGTTTTCCAAACATGCTCTACTCACGTACAATACGTGAGACTGAACCGCTCTGGCAATCAGGTGGAATATGCCTGTGGTTCTCTGGTATAAATTGAGTACAATTGATTGCTTTCAACATCTCGTTCTCAGTGTCTTGGATATGTTTAGAAAATGCTGGTGCCAGCTGGCAGATTGCTGGTGAGGCTGAATGCACAAGGCTAATGTTCTCTCAGTGGCATTTCATCCCCACCATCCTTTCATCCATTCTTCTCAATTAAGATAGATGCTTTGCCTGCACCTTTTTTGCCTTGATTTTCTAAGGCTTAACTTTCTTTCTCAAGCCTCACCTTGACTTCTAATTTTTGAGGTAGGATTTTTTTTTAACTCAGATTCAAGCAATTAGTTTCTTCTTTTTCCCAGCTAATTGCTCTTACGTTAGCTTCACTAATCCATAAGTGCCAGTAGTCTCTGAGATACTGGATCTCATTTAATTTTCAAAGAAGCAGAAGAGAGCTAAAACAAGAAAATGTCACAGCATAAACAGACAACAGAAGGGAAGAAAAAAGTAGATAAAACAGTTTCTTATCCTCCTACTTTACATTCATTCACTTAGCTATATCACATGTAACATCAGAGCATTATCATCTCTTGAAATTTACTTCTCGCAGGATTGATAAGTAGGCAAAGTCCCCTAATTTGTACAGTTGCACCAAGTCAGATATTCTGAGGAGAGAGATTGTTTTCCTGCCCAGCAACTCTCATGGGATTAAAGGTTCCAATGTTTGTCGGTAAAGGTAGTCAATATTACTTCAATATTTTCCCTGAGAAAATAAGGCTGTGAAATCAAAGCTGTATTTCAGGAGGGAGGAGGAGGAGGAGGATTTTTAACACAGTATTTGTTTAAAAAATATGGAAGAAAAGCTTTGAAACTATGGAAATGTTTCTTCGGATTTTCTTTAAATGAAAAGTTACATTTTTAGTTCAAGTGACTTTTCACTTAGGAATTTAAATTGATGTAAAAAAAACCAGAGTGGAATGTTTAAAAAATCTTGAAGGATTTTGATTGACTTAATCTGTGTTGTATCTGGGTCTCCATTTGTGGAAAGTTTCATCTTTTTATTCTGATTCCATTATTTTCTAAAAATAGAGGACATATTGAGGAAACTTAAGTATTATAATACGAGCCATTGAGAGGAAGAGCTAATACCTCAGACTTGAAATTATATTACCCCATTTTCTTTAACAGGTAGAAAAAGAAAAAAGAATTTTGCACATGTTCTAGTTCATAGCAGAGTAAAATATCTGACAAAAAGAGTAAAATATCTGATGTATGCAGGAAGTTTAGCTGGGACGAGAAGAGCTCAAAGAATCAAAAGACAATTTCCTTATTCATATACAGATTCAGATACAAGCCCCCTTTGGCCAGCATGAGCTGAAAAGTTTTCACTTTTTTTTTAGAGATGCTTCCTGTTGCTTCCCAAATTAGCTCCAAATTTCAGAGCTGCTTTGGACTCGTGTTTGCTTTGAAGTTTGATAAGCCTTATTGTTTTCTACTAGTTAAATGAAAGACTGATTGATTTTATCAATCTCAATCCTAGCTCAACCCTGAAGTTATCTGTTAGCCCAAAGAAGAATAGCAACACAACAAAAACAGAGCAAAGGAGAAACAAAATATTGAGCGTAACATTTAGAAAACTTTGACAATAGCACTAGAGCTTCAGATTTCAGCCTTTGCTTTTTATAAATTAATACCAAATTCCTTGTCATTAAAGAAGTTTGTGGCAAATTATTGTAGAATTGGAGAAATAACGTGGTACATTTTTCTATGTCGGAGGCTTGGATGAGAAAATTTTCATTTCAGATAAAAACAAACAGGACTATAGAGTATCCTAATGCTTTGGGAGATGCTTAAAGAAATGAAATGCCTCACTGCCGAAGTCTGTAGCACCTCACAGTTCAGACAGAACTCTGCAGTGGAGAATTCTGTTTTCAAGTTGTTGCTTGATATATAGTTTTGAAATATAGATTGTGGACTTGTGTATATATTTTTGCAGTTTATTCAGAAAATTTTGGTTCTACTATGCTATTTATTTGCAGATATTAATATTAACTTGATATTTATAAGCTAATATTTCAAATACCATGTCTTCAGATGTCATATGTACTGGAATTGTCCCTCAGGGCTGGTACGTATGATATGTGCAACTTATACAATCAGTTCAAAAGATCTGAATAGGTAATTAGAGGAGACAGTTATGAAGCTTTAAATAAAATATTTCCTTTTCAAAACCAAACTAAGTGGAATGGAATCTGTGTGATAGCTTGATTTGAACACATTTTTCATTTTTAATTAATATGTTTTAGCGTTCTGAAATTAAAATAGTTTTATGGAATGAAAAATTCATCTGTGCTCTTCGTAACAACAACAAAAATCAATTCCGAACCAAAGATGAAGTAAAAATATAACAATAAACTATTGCTGTTTTTAGAAATTAATGGAATATTACAAATGGTGTGATGGAAACCTTGTATTTTTTCATTCAGACAGTGTGTCAGTATTTTGGCATTTGTTGCATTTGAGACAGGAGCTTTTTAGAGGTCTTATGGAGGAAACATTTCATTCTGAGTAGGAATTATAAATGGATTAAGCATAGCTCTATGATTTATTCTTCCCAGAAGCAGTGACCTGGATGAGTAAGAGTGAAAACTTAAAACTCAATGACAGCGTATGTGAAGGCAGTTCTTTATAAAGGTATTAATCTCCGAACATTGGTGTAGTCAAGACCGTATTTGGTTCATGCCTGCCTGAGGCATACCACATCCACTGGTGTTCTTGATATTCTGTAGGCTATTACTCCATAGAAAGATTGCATACTGAATCATTCTGTTGCCTGAGAGTCAATATTATGTGTGTCCCAGAGAAATGACAACATCAGCTGATAGACAGAATTTTAGAGGTGGAAGCGAGGGACAGTTTCTGATAAATCAAAAAGGTGAATACTAGGAAGTAAGAAGAAGCATACTTCTAATTGTGTAAGTTTGGAGGTGGCTACCGGACCATGGATGCATAGATCAAGTGCAGTTTTCCTGCTGAATATATTCATCGTAATAGAAAATTATTTTCAATCTGTGAATGCTGTACAGAACTGCTTGAAGAATCACAACTATGAGGACAATTGTTAAGTACATAAGGGAAGATATTTATGTTTGTGAGCCATTGCTCTCTTGGAAAGAAGCCAGCTTTAGTGCAATACTAATTATTAGCATAGATCTGCTTATTCTTCTCATATTAGTACGTGTAATCCTGGTGAGAAATACTCTGAATTTCTTCTGGTCAGTGCCTGCGTAGTGGCTCTGTCATGGATGGGATTAGGCCATCACAGCAAAGCAGAGCCTTTTGTTATCTCTGCTAGTGAGATGGTGCTAAGAGGTCCTCAGCCCACAGGCTGTCACACAGCCAGCCCACCTAATCCTCATCTTGCTGCTTTGGCTGGAAGAAGGTCTTGTGGTCATTTTGCCATGGCTGCAAAACTTCTGCAGCAGCGGATGAAGCAGATGAATATGGAATTAATGCCTTCAATGCTAAGAGGAAAAGGTTGCTATTCCAAGATGTTGAGTACCTCCCTCCTCACTGGGAGCAGCTCATAGTGTTTAGTACCTTGCAGGAACATTGCAGATCCAGCCAGTTAGTTAAAAATGCTAATATTCTTGAGCAGATTGACTGAAAATTGTGATTATTTGTATATTTGTAGATGAATAACTGATAGGCTAACCATTTTTAGTTTAGAGAATATTTTGTGGTTTAATGGTTTCTGACAAGCAATACGAACAAATGCTATATTGAAAAAGGCAATAATATATGGAAGCTCACAAATGTGAGTGTCAGTGGCAGCAATTCGTTCTTTCTTGTTTGCTGCCCAGCCACTTCTCATTAGGTTATTCTTCATGGCTTAAAGTCGACCAGTTCCAGGAACAAATCAATACCAGGGAAATCCTTTTGTCTTTTTCTAGGGCAAAACATGTAAAGAAAGCTCAGTCAATGTGTCTTTTAATAACATCTCATGGAAATGCCTGGATTTCCCTTCATGTTCTATAATTAATTGAGCTCCTTGCCACCCACAACGTATAACTGTTCCCCTCTATAATTCTCTTTTGGCTTAATTGTCATTTGTTTTTCTGTTCTATTTGTCTTTTGCTATTTCTTTTCTTTTTTTTCTTCTTTTTTTTTTCTCTTTTTTTTTTTTTATGGTGTTGGATGTGCTTTGTACTTAGTTTTATCTTTCTGTGCTTTTGCTTCTAAATGTCAGCATAATTTTTCTGCCTTATAATATTGGAGATGTTATAACCATCAATCAGTCCAATAGAAGAGCAGAAAAGATTAGATACCATTTATCTGTATTGGTTGCCCATTGTAATGACCCAGTGGACAACATGAACAGATAATCTGTTGCTTTGATGGAAACTAATTATTCTTAAGAGTGACAGCGTAGAAATAGCTTTTGTGACATTGTTTTTAAAAATGATGAGTACCTAGTCATTGCTAGTGTAAGGCTGCAGTTCCATGCTATTCCTCAATGATTTCCCTGTATAAGCAGCAGGAAACCTCAATTTTTTATTATTTTTTTCCCTAAAGAAAGATCCCTATTTGCAGAGTCAAAAATATCTGACATCCCATGTAAAATGCCTATTAAATTTAATACAGAAAACACTGCACTGGCTGCTGAGAAGTAAAAGTGTGCTGCCATCTTATTTCCGTCGCGTGCAGTTGATCTTGTTGTTCTGTGAATATGAAGCCTGTTTTATTTTGACAGCTAATGGTTTTGCTAGTGTACTGTGCTGGCATTTCACCTCTTGAAAAGAAAGTTTCCTGAAGCTAAAATATATGTCTAATTGAATGATGGAATTAAAAGCAAGTGATACAGTTAAAAATAGCTGTTTCCATCCTTTCCAGGCACATGTATATCACACAACTTTTACTTCGTGTCAATTAAAGGACTTGGAGAAGGAATGCAAAAAATTACTGTCTCTTGCAAAAACTTTCAAGAACCTCCTTAAAAATTGCCTTTCTGATGCATTGGTAACTGGCTGGGTTCCGAAACTCAGTGCACTCAAGCTGTGGTCAACAGGGGAGGTATAATGGAAGAGTGAAGGCAATTGGGTCTGAGAACTGATGCAAATGGTCTGTCTGTGACCACAAATCTTTATAGTTATGGGGCTTGCCATTCAAACGGTGCAAAGTGCTTGCATGGCAGGCACTGTGTGCCTTGGCCAGAAGGCAGAAGCTTCCTGAGGCTGTCTAGTGGCCTCTGGGGCAAATCAGATAGGTGAAGTGCCCTTTGGTGGTTTGCTTTTGAGGGGCACACATGGTGTGAGCTGTGGTAGGTGAAAGGCTGATGCTTCTGCTCCCAGAGGTGCTAGATAGGTAGCTGGAAATGGCACTGTTTTCATCCCAACTGTATAGCCAATTATTGGTGCATCTGAGAGGGACTGGAACATAACCCCGTCTGGCTAAACAAGGGAAGGGAGATACTAGGTTGAGAAAGCTAAGCTGACTCTCATGGGTAGATGAGTGCTTTTTCGGTGCTGTCGTGATTTCTGTGGCCAACAGGTACGGGATGTCAGACTGGTCAAAAAATCATTTTCATGGTCACCTTTGAGGTGAATTCACCCCATCTGGGCTGTTGTAAATCAAGGTGCCAGTTTCACCATGTTGTAAAATCATGTAAATGGAATTGCGAGGCTTGGATCTCTGCCAGCATGTAAGGGCAGATCTCTACCAGAGGTCTGTGCTCTTCTGTGGTCTCAGTGAGTCCAACAACAAACTGAAATGGCTGAAAAATACTGAAGGCTTTGCAGCAATATCAAGGCTTGGTTGCTATGCCCTTCTCTGCAGCACTTTCTTGTAAGATTGGAAAGAGAAAGCTCAGAGGTTAGGAGGATGGTCTTATCAACTTGAACTGTTTGAACTGATGCATACTGTGACTACTAGTCCAGCCAACACTGGACTAAAGTTGTTTTCATGAGCAGTCTTGAAATTTTCTTACGTACATAGTCATTTGTAGTTGGGAGCAAGTGGAAGATATGAAAATCTAGACTGTTAACTAACTAAAAATCTAAATGCATAACCTAACCTTGTATATATTTAAAAATAGTAATAATACCCTGCAGCAGAGCTCCTAGAAATCCTTTTGCAGCATTTGAATGGAATATCAGGATAGAAAGAGTTGATGTTGCAAAAAAATTCAGGCAGTTTTGCAGGGAACACAGTACCTGGAATTACATTTTTAAGAAGTGCGCTTACTTTAGGGTGGTCTTTGCAGCCTGTTCAATGCTATTTGGTTCCGTCCATCTCCTGTTTTTCTTTCACAGGTCTCTTGTTTTCCCTCTGTACAAGTAACATAAACCTATGTATGGACCGAGAAATTTTGCTAATTGCTAGAAACTGTTTTTTGTAGGAGTTTTCAGCAAGACATGTTTTGATACTGTGTATGTATTGTATTAGAAACACATTCAATAGAGACATCTCTATGTACATTTCAAATATGCATGCATGTTAATGTATTTTTTAAAGTTCCCTTAGAAATTCCACCATCTCTTTCTATGTTTTTCTCACTCTTAAATTGCTCTGGTGGAAGAGCCTGCTGAAATCAGCCCTTTTTAAAATACACAAAGCAATCTGTCGTCTTCTACACAGCACTTTGGATCTTCCCAAAATGTCTGTGACTGTCTTAGCATCTCTAAAAGAAAAGGAAAAAAAAAAGATGTTAAGAATTGCAAAGTTAATGACTAATCAACAGTGTCTAGTCCCCATCCTTGGGACATCTTGTAGAACAATCAAGCCCTGCTCTGTCATAGTCCCAAGCAGTGATTGCTTCTGCATCCTATGAGACTTGAGGCACTAGGGATGAAGATGGAACACTTCAGCAGCTAATTAAACAAGGCAACTTACAACTAAAGTACATGCCTAGCTAAATAGGCTGGAGTGCAGAGTCTGTCAAACAGATCTGTCTTTAAGTGCTTTACACCCTTCACTGTACCTGGTTGAACATTAACATCCCAAATTTGCTGATTTTCACCAGTATCCTGCCACATGCAGAGAACTAGCTGAAAGAAAACTGGTATTTTTTGTAATGTAGTTTCTTGATGCATTATCCTAAAAAAGACATCAATCTTCTCCGTTGCAAAGAAACAGCACAAGGTGTTTTAAACATTTGGAAGGGAAAATGCTCTGTCTGTACTTTCCTATTTCTCTTCTACTACTTCCTCTCTCATTGGGGTGTATGTTTTTGTAAGAATTCAGAAAAGAAGCTTCTTTAAAAAAAAAGAATAGTAGTATCAAAGTAAATTATCTGTTCTTCCCTGCTCGTTCACAATTTTTCTGGTCTTTTCTGTTGCTGAGCCTTTTAAAATTCTTATCTACACATTTCAAAGACCACCAGAACTTATTTCTGAAGAGCAAGTGAAGAGAACTCTGATAAATACAAAGCAAGAAGAAATGTGAATAGAGAGCTTTTCCTCAAAGCATTTTATCTTCATCTCCTGATACTGTCTGGATCAAAAGAAATACATGTGCCCTACTTAAAGGAATATTTGTTGGCAATAGACATTGTAAAAGGACTGGGGTTTCTTGTTTGTTTTGTGGGTGGTTTTTGTTTGTTTGTTTTTTACCAAAAAATACAGATGTGGAAGTAGAAATGCATAGGAAAAAATAGCATCAAGAAGCTCCAGCTAGCATGGCTATGAATAGTGATAGTCTTTGAGAGAAGACAGAAGAGATCACAGAATAAAATTCCAAAAGTCAATGGAAAAGTCTGTGCTGTAATAGAAAGATGTCAATGTAGAGATGGAATATTTAGCAAATTTGGCAACGATTACTGGTGTCTGAGCAGAGCTGAAAATGAATTTTTCTTTTCTATAGGAAAGGTTGTGCTTCTATCACTAAACAACCAGCTTAAGTTATCTGTTGTCCTTCAACAAGGGACTTTGTGAAACAATTGGAGTGTACATTATTGAGGTCCAAGCCTAGACCAGTTGGATAAGAGGCTTGATTCTTGGTGGAAGAGGTAAGACTTTTCAAGGTGACTGGAGATTTTGGAAGACTTTGAAGGAGAGCTACGTGGAATATCTTTCATGGGAATTGGTATTGACTGTACAAATGAAAGAGCAAAAACAGGTTTGAGGTTTTTGTTTTTTAATGGAAGATTCTGACCGTCTATTGTGTGTGATGTGATTTTTAAGGAATGAGAGCAGTTAACACAAAACATAAACATGGATGTCCAGCTATCCTGCACATAATTACTAGCCATCATAGGGAACATTTTGATATGGTGGAAGAATGGAGCAAATATTTATGGCAGGATGGATGAATAAAATTGAAAATGTGCACAGGCACTCAGGAGCCCTGTCAGGGTATGTTTGGCAGTCCTACAGCGTTGTAATTAAAGACAGATGACATGTCTGAGAGTTCGTGAGTGAGCCTGGGTACTGAACCCTGGCTTCAGAATGGCTTAGGCCACTGAAGGTTCAGCAGTCTCTGAGCTGAAAGCAGAGCATCCAGCTAATCTTTGAGCAAGCCTTATTCTAAGTGCTATGATACTGTTCACACTCGCTGTCACCCTTCACTTGCTCCGTCTTGTAGCTGAAATGGGAAAGTTGGAATGCACCGTTACTGCTGAGGAGGCACTTTGAGCTGTGGAGGTGGGGGATGGAGGCGTCTTGGACAGAGCCAAATAGAGCTTTCATCGTATGGCGACTGCTAGCCTGTTGCACAGAACTGTGTATCGTAGTGTGCAGTTCATCTCCTCCTGTGCTGAGAAGGTGTATCGTACAGAAGGAGTGGCCTCTGCACTGCTTTTTACTGAAGAATGCTCTGAGCAAGTTCCTTCCTGAGCAAGCTGACAAGATTCTGGTTTTGTAGCATAAATGCTTCTGACCAATTTGTTCTGTCTACAAGAAGTTATTTGGGGTTTGTATATCTTTCAGTCCTCAAACGTCTATTTCTATTTATTTTTCAAAGCTAAGGTGTTTTAAAGCTGCATTTGGTGTCTGAGACCTTTTATAGGAAACGTTAGGTAAAATGAAACCTCACTAAACAATTAGCCAAAGAAGTAAACTATAAAAATACTGACATAGGCTAAAGTCTGGAAGTGCAGATGCATCACTGCAGTATTTCTCATCCTAATTGTCTGTTTAACTTTTCTGTTAAATCAGTGAGAAAATGCAAATTGTTATAATTGGAATGAAATTGGAGTTAATTTATACTCTAAGTAGATGAAGTGATTTGTGAATGTTTTCTCCCACAAAAAATGTCTTTTGAGATGTAGAAAATACAGCAGTTTTCAAATACATGGCGATATCCCTGCTTTTCAGTAATTCAAAATGAAAAATGCTTCAACTGAACCTGAAGCTAAAATAAAAGTACACAGGATTT
>JAOWBP010050700.1:0-18286 GCA_028571105.1 Tragopan temminckii | reverse complement strand
TCCCTGGAGGTGTTCAAGGCCAGACTGGATGGGGCCCTGGGCAGCCTGGTCTAGTATTAAATGGGGAGGTTGATGGCTCTGCCTGTGGCAGGGGAATTGGAGATTCATGATCCTTGTGGTCCCTTCCAACCCTGGCCATTCTGTGAAATTTCTGTGAAATTCTGTGAACTACCATGATCCATTATCCTGACTGCTTAGAGCCTGTATTATATATATATATATAAAGATAACTTTATTTAATGGTGGTGAATGGTTAAAACTGTTGCATTTAAAATTGCACATTTGTAGCCGTTTACTGTTTTTTGTAGGACAGAACCAGTGTGGTTTGTTTGCTTTCCCTTAACATTTATCCTTTAGATATTTTTCTTCATGAAGACCTCACAGTAAAAATAGGTGACTTTGGTCTGGCTACAGTGAAATCACGATGGAGTGGATCTCATCAATTTGAACAGTTATCTGGATCGATTCTATGGATGGTAAGTAAAGGGGAAGTGGTATATTCATTGTGACTGATTTAACTGCCTTTGGACAAGCTTTACAAGACTGTCCTTCCAGTGCATGGACACATGCAAGCCATCTGAGGCTGGAAAGGCCAAGCAGAAATATGTAGTTCTAAATAAGTTCTTGTCAATTTTTCTTTAACTGTGTGTTTTCCAGTAGTCAGCAAAAAAGCCTTCATTATCTACTTTCACTGTTCTGAGGGCTAAACTGACAGGACAGTTTTGTGTAAGGAAAAAGGGCACGATCAATCCAGGGCTGAGGAGGATGTTCTGTCATTGTTCAACAAAGGGATCACCAAATTAAAAAGAATCAATGGACTCATGTCAACAGACACTTGTGTAAAGCCCAGTAATGTGGACTCTAATACAGAAACCCTGCCATGAGGGGGGGCCTTGCACCTGTTATACTCTGAACATGTCCGTATCGTGTTTCCGCTATGCAAGGTACAGTCTGACACGGTGAAATAAAACCTAATTGTTTCCTTTTGTGATACAGGCACCAGAAGTGATCAGGATGCAAGACAAAAACCCATATAGCTTTCAGTCAGATGTGTATGCATTTGGGATTGTGCTTTATGAACTGATGACTGGACAGTTACCATACTCAAACATCAACAACAGGGACCAGGTAAAGGGAGCATGGGCTTGAGAAGGGACTGCCTTTAGTCAGCAGTGGCCTGAACCAGACTGATGTAGCTCTGTGAAGTGACTATTCCATTGTTTTGTGTATTTCATTCCTTTGTTGACTCTGATGTTCTGAGATGACGTTTCTACATTATTTTTTTTTAGATCTGCCTCAGCCACACAGCACCAATTTACGCACTTTTCTTGAGGGTTTTTTTCTTTTGTTCTTTTCTACTTCAAGTATAGATTTTCAGATTCTAAGCTGGTTGCCAGGATACTTATTAGGAAGAGAGCAGGTTACTTAATAGTAGTTTAGTTTAGAATAGTTCTGCAAAGGAGAAATAATTCTCCATATATTCAGTTATTCCTCTTTCTTTTTTTGCCTTCTGAATTGCACTGAATAATAGTTCAGGAACAGGACTGACAAAATGGATTTAACTGAATGCTTTATATTCATTTCAATCTCAAGAAATGCATGCACCATCTAATTGAATTTCAGGGTGTGAACATTGCTCAAAGTCTCCTTGATGAAGCGTATGACTTCCCAGAGTGTGAATCCTGTAAGAAGATTACTTAATTGTGAACAAATCTTCTATAAGTTTAATGATACTCCACACCTATTATATGTTTCAGTAGGCTAGACGTGTTTGGGAAGGCTTGTCTGATTTATTATTTCTCTGTCTAATCTGAAAATAAGATCTGTGCATCAAGACCTTCGGTGTAAACTATTCCTTAGCTGCCTAGTGATGTATTTATGTTTTATCTGTGTCCACATCCCTTGTTTTTTCAATGTCAGTACTTGAGAATTGCAACCATAGCAACGTTCATGTGTGAATGCCATTTTATAAGGCTGCTTCCATATTTGTCAGAACACTTCCAATTCATCAGATTTGGAGCAACTCCCTTTTTTGTTTTCTCTTTTTCTTCTTTTTTTCCCTTTTAAACAAAGGGAAGCATCGAGATTCCTGGCTAACGTGGTTGTAACCTTCTAGAAGCAATTTTCATTTTACCTTTTGAGTTTTGAGCCATGAACTCAACGACATGGGTACCTACAGTTAAGAGCTGAAACAAATTTTAAATTACAGGTGAAACCAACATAAAAAATACGATCTTGTTTCTTAATTTTTTTTCTCTATCTTTAAAAGAGATGCAGACATTGACTGCTCTCTGTTGGTGCTTTTACATAGAGATACTATGTCACAACTGACATTCTTAGTGAGCAAAGTATCATTCTTGTGCCTTCTGGAGTGACTTTCATAGATTTTTATAGATGGATTAGGTCTCTTACTGTTGTGATAATCTTTTTCTAATTACTAATAAAAATAAAAAATTAATCCCTACGTTACATAAGCAGGGCATCAGAAACAAAAATGGTGATAATTTCTGAATAATTTCCAGTGAGGTAGTGTAATTGTGTAGAAAACTGTACCTGCTATATGACAATAATTCTCACTGCAGCAAGGTAAGGGTTGAGGTAGAAGAACCTTTACTATTAAAGTTTGCTCTGATACTTGGGAATTCCTGAAGAAACCATATGGTTGATCTTTTCTCTCTCTTAATGCAAACACAGATGCATCTGAATCAGAAAGTTGAAAAAGGACTATAGTAGTGTTAGTATAAACAGCATATATAGCTTGCTTGAGTTGTGTTTTTTGTTGTTGTTTTGTTTTTTGCCAGTGTCAAGATATGAAATAGTTATACTTTGTTAAAAATAAGGCATAATACACCTGCTGGCTCTTTCTCACTGTTCAGAAAAGGTAGTGATTATCTCCTGCAGCATGAATGGGTCTTTGAGTACCTGGTTTGAAAGGGCTTTTTAGTGTCAGCATGACTGCAGTACTCAAACTGCATTAGTTTTTACCTTGGCTTGACATGATGATGTTTGGTGAGTTCTTAATGTGTCCAAAAGAACATGAACCAAATCTGTACTTTGTTTTCCTGCTTGCTATTAATTTACTTCATTCTATGCTTAAATTTTATCCTTAGGTGAAATGTAAATCTTCTGCATTAGTTACTGTAAAAAATGTAAAGCCTGTGTCTACCTGAAACATCAAATAGGCCAGTAATACTTAGTTTTTGCAGAGAAGTGGCAGCGTCTTTGAGGGGGAGGGAGGAGGTTAAGGAGGGGTGAGAAGTTGGTCAATATTAATAAGCTTTCATGATGGAAAAGCAAATGAAGGAATTTATTCGCAGAAGGTAAGGGCTTTTTATTTTTTAATATCTTAAGTCCATGAGTTTCTTAAAATATCTTTCAGCGTGAACTTGCTGTTTACTTTTCTAGAATTATGAAACCACAGAACACCTTAGGTTGGAAGGGACCTTAAAGGCCACCCAGCTCCAACACCCTGCCATGTGCAGGGCTGCCACCCACCAGCTCAGGCTGCCCAGGGCCCCATCCAACCTGGCCTTGAGCACCTCCAAGGATGGAGTGTTCAATGAATAAAGCAGACTATTTTTAGGAACTGTGTTCCAACCACAGTTGCTTATTCTTGCTTTATAACAGTTTTTGACACCGAAGAACAGTTTTTTTGATGGTTTTTGCTATAAATAGTAACCATTTAATAGCGTTCATGTTTCGTATCAATCTCCCATAGAAGAGAAGGAGGAGGAGAAGTCTAATTTCTTCTCTGTGCTGAGTAGGTTAGCTAACATTACTCGAACAAACTTGGCCATTTCAGTTTCAGGTCTTATTCCCTGGGAGCAGAAAATTTGTTGTTGGAAAGAAAATAGTCTAACAAAAAACGTTCATCTTTTTTTGTTGTTGTTCTTACTGTTTACTTTATGAGCTTATCTTCTTCCCTTTTCATCTTCTTTCTTCTCTAAAATAAAGATAATTTTTATGGTGGGACGAGGATATCTATCTCCAGACCTCAGTAAAGTAAGAAGTAACTGTCCAAAAGCTATGAAGAGACTAATGGCGGAATGCTTGAAAAAGAAAAGAGATGAGAGACCTCTTTTTCCACAGGTGAGAAATATTTCTCTTATTTCTCAGTAGACTTTACAATCTGAATATGAAAAAGTGAAGATCATTTATGATTTCACTGACTAGTGCAGGATTTTTTTTTAGTGCTACACTAAGATTTCATAAGAGTCCTAGGTAGTTAGAGCTGTTTAATTAGAAATGTTCATTTACAGTTCAAAAAGCAGGTATTAATATGACTTACATTTAGCATTTATTTGTTGGAGAAAATTTCCTGAGAAATAGTGAAATTAATGATTGCAGTTAGACACATGAATTAGAACTTGTTCTCTGAAATCTGTATGCTCCCTTCCTTCATGTCTCTTAGGCTTTATGAGAGGTGGCTGATATTTTTGTGATAAAACTTTATTTGTTGTGCCTGCTGGGGAATAAAAAGCTTGGAACTGAAGGGACCTTATTTTGTTGAGAATGTACCAAAGCACTTTAAAAAGAAAATTGAGCTCCACCTACTGGCTTTTTGGTGAATGGTATTAGGGAGACAGCTTCCAAAGCTGTTTATTTGCAGCGATGATGAGTACGGATACTAGTGCATGAAGAAGGAGGCACATAAAGGGTAACTATATTCCTAATGCTTAAAGAGGAAAATCAGAATGTCCTTTTTAAAGGAGAAAGAGGCAGTTTCTTCACAAAATATCCTTTTCAGCTTGTGAGAACATACACACCAGAGTGAAATGCAGTCATCTATTTTTTAAAGTTTCTGTTTAAATTTGTGTATAATATTATTTATTTTTATATATATATATATATTTTTTTTTTTCATTAGTTGATGTACTGCCTTTGGTTTTAAGGTATTATAGCTACTTGAAAACCATGGATTGAACCACTTGTTTTCTGCTTGTTTTAGATTCTTGCCTCCATTGAGCTTCTGGCCCGGTCGTTGCCAAAAATTCACCGCAGTGCATCTGAGCCGTCACTAAACCGGGCTGGCTTCCAGACTGAAGATTTTAGTCTGTATGCTTGTGCTTCTCCGAAAACGCCCATCCAAGCAGGGGGATACGGTGGGTTTCCAGTACACTGAAAAGAAATGTGAAAGAATGTGCCTGTTTGCTCATGTGCTGGTGTGTTCCTGTGTGTGCAACACATATGTATGTTCTCAGTTCCTACCAGCGACTTTTTAAGGTTTACTGAGGGAATGAAGACTCATTTCCTAACATGGGGCATTGAACGTCCTGAGCACACGTCTGTGCTGGTAAGGAATGTCTTGGGAACAGCTGGCACAAGAAGAATTAGAAGGTTACTTAGAAGAGAAATGGGGAAAGTCACTTCAAAATAACTAAAACTATTCTAAAGATCATTGGCTGGTCATTTTTTCCTGGTTTATTGATTAGAATTAGTTACTTAAGAGTATATTTATTGTTAATCTACTCAAAAAAACTTTTTTTTTTTTTCTGATTGAGGTCATTATTTATGAGCATAACGCTTTAGATTTTTTTGTTAATAAAACTATTCATATGTGGGAAACAGTTGGAGAACTGAACTTAGGTGCAAGGCTGAGTGCAGTTTAAACTTCTTGCTGTTACCAGAAGTGAGGAGAAGCACGTAGCTTCCAAAGAAAGACCTTAGTGATGTGTGACTCTTCTGAAAGTTAAAGTTTTAAAATAGAGCTGTTTAGAGACTATCTCTTCTTGTAGAGGAGTGGTTGCTTGTTGGTTTTTTTTTTTGGAGGGGGGCTGGGTTTTTTGTTTTGTTTTAGTTTTTATTTTTTCCTTAATGCTCTGACTTGTCATAGTTTAGACCATCTCAAAGCGTTCTATTACAATGCAACACAGAAGAAATTCTGAATCTCTGCTTTTGCTGAGCTGCAAGAGTATTACTGGCAATGGCTCCTCTGCCTTTCAATTAGAAAGAACTTCACTTTTGAAGTTAGAAAGAAAAAAAAATCAAGTCTGGAGCATAACCAAATACTTCAGGAGAAAAAAGCTGCGAACACCCGTGGCAGGAAAAGAAAACTTGAAAATTAGTTGTTTTCATGGAAATCAGTATTATACCATAAATTCTGCTAAGTTGAAATTTTTTAATACTGTTTATAATATTACAGCACATACTTCAGTTCAGTGATTGTTTTTTTCACTTCCATATAAAGCTGCTAGTTTGACTAGAATTGAATCAGTTAGACCAGATATCTAACTGAGAAAGCTAGAAACCTTACCAAGATCAGCTCACTTGAAAGATTTTATTTTTCTCTGGACCATTGCTGTGGAACAGGTGAATAAGAGTACTGGTTCAGGTTACATCAGTTTTTGATGTCAGATATGAAAACAAGCAGTAATGTTATTAATGACTGTGTTCTTGCATATTTTGAAATTAATTGTGTGGTTTTGTTTGTTTAAAAACTGTTATGTTGTTCATCTTCACAGATTTTTCTGCATCAGAAACAAGCTATTGCTGCTCTTGTTAGGACTTAAATGGCCAGAAATGTTCTTAATAGCCTCTGAATTGTGTACTTACAGGGGAAGCTTGCATGTTGCTAGCAATCTGTTTTTGAAATGGATCAAGAAATTCCACAGAGGTTTTCCTTTCTGCTTCTTTCTGGAAACTGAGCCTTTTAAAATGGGAGAATTAAAGAGCTTACAGCAATGTAAGCAGTCTGTACGCTTTCTGACCGTATTCTAATGGTCTTCTTGGCTTCTACTGTTAGAACAGTTTTAGAACTAACTTTTTTCTTTATGTTAGGCAAGAAAATTCATCCGTTGAAATCTATCTCTTATGGAAATAGTTCTTAAGGATGCAAGTTCTTGCTGTTTTAGTAAATTTGTTTCCCAGCTTTCTGGTAGTTCTGACATCTTAAAATGAAAACAGGATGTTTTTATTTTTTATTTTCTCTTCTTACTATTATATATACATATTACACAGTCCAGAGGAATGCTTCTCAATCTTTGGGATGTACTATTTAGTGCAGGCTGCAATGCTTCTGTTAGTAAATAGCAAGAGGAAAGCTGCTGCATCTTCTGCAGAATCTAGAAATGTGGCTTCCCATTTCACCACTCTGGGAGTAACAGAAGATGCATTGCTACCCTGCCCAATCTGAATCTTTTTGTGTATGCCAGCTCAATTCAAGCAAATTATTCCTTGGGTTAGACTTAGTTGTTAAAAACAGTTCTTCATTGCTATAGGAGCTATCATTTATGTCGTCTTTGGACATGTTTTGTCCACTTTTCTGCTGTGTTGTCACTGCATCAGAATTCTTCCTGTGTCACTTGCTTTTCTTACACATCAAGCATGTTTTGGGATCCACGATGATAACATAACCTTAGCTTCTTACTAAGCATTTTTTGAAGCCTAAAAAAGTCTGGTTTTGTTGATCATTATCTTTATCTGAAATATAGGCTTTTAGGCGTTTAACTTACGTAGTTTATGATTCTTGCTTCAATGAAATCCTGAGACATATATAACATAGAAATGTCTACATACACCTGTGGATTTTGGTCATTGTTCTCAGAGTTGCAACCCAGTTCAATTATGTTGTTTAGAAACAGATACCTATAGGTCCTGAAAACAGGTCTGTAACAAACCAGACTTGCTTGAATGGGTAATTTGTACTATGTGAGATCTCTTTTTTCTTCTTCACATTGGAGTACTGAAACAAAATCTGTCTTGGTACCTTCTAGATGGACCAGATCCTCTTAAATGCTGCTGCATTTAAGCAGCATCTTTGCTTCATATGCACTTCCATGTCAGACACTGTTGTGTCAGAGTGCTCCTCTGCTGCCATCTGTCACATGCAACAACATGTAACACAATATTGGTGGGAAGGTTCAACCTCTGCTGCTGTATCACCAACATAAAATTGGAGGCATTGGTTTTGAAGGAGCCCTCGAAGATAGATATGGCCATCTACGATCCTGATCTAGAGAAAGCTGTTACTGGTACCCACATTTTATATGTGTTCAATATACATAATCCCATTGTTAGATGAACATGTTACCTATTTGGTCACATATCAATTTGAGAGCTGGTTAATACCTCAGTTTTGAAAGGAGAGATTAGTTTAGCATTAGCTTGTCTCAAAGTCTTTTGATAAGTCTTTATTTAAATGGAAGAAAATTCTGAAAATCAACTTTTAAAGGTACTGTCCTGTCTCAAATACTTCCTGACTTCTCCTGTTTTTCCGTTGCCCTTTCCTAATTAATGGTTCATCTTTTATCTTCTGAAATCCCTGTACAACTATTAAAAGCTGAATTATTACCAGAAATGGGCAGAAGGACAAGATGAGTAATGAGGGAGTAATCTCCTATTTATAAATTGATCTTTCATCAGCAGTTTAGGAAAGCAGACTGAGAAAATAAGTAGAGCATGTTTTGAAAGTGTAGCTAAGCATGAATGTCCTTCTTAAGTATTAGCCTTACAGGTGATACTTGATGAGTTTTTTGTCCTTCTCTTACAAGAAGAGAAGGATGGGTGGGGGAAGGGAAGTACAAAAATTGAGGCACTACTAGAAGATACTGTGAAGAGAATTAGGCAATTGGTGATATGTGCCAAAGAGAAGGAAGCAAAAATAACAAATAGTAAGTGTATTTTAGAGCAAGGGTTTTATGTTTTGGTAGAACGGTGTGGTTTTTTTTTATTTAAAACAAAACAAAACAGGAGGAGGAAGTGGATTAGACTCATCATGAAGGTGTTTTGTCTTGTTTTTTATGTTATAATTATCACCACAGACTACTAGGACACTCAGAGCTTGAGATTCATCACGGCTCTCTTACTTCATACCTTGGTTGCACTCCCTTCTCATCTCCTGTGAGGCATAGGGTCCTCTCCTCTCTCCCTACTTGCTTTCTCTTGCTTATATCTGCTATAACAGCTCTTCCTGCCAGGCCCATAGATTTCCTTTCTTCCCCCTTCCACATACAGGCTGCTGATCATTTTCTTGATTCCCTCCTTTATAACATAAAACATTCCTTGGAATTAATGCTGCCACTCTAAGATTGTGCCTATAGGGATGTTTCCAGTTTGTTTCCCGTATTCAAAATGAAACTCTTGAGAAAAATAAAAACAATTGCTCTTGAAAAAAGCTGGAAGGACACCAGGATAGAGAACAGTTGTTTGGATGTGCTAGTGTTGGCACACTTCTGTTGGGTCTCTTCTGTCTGTTTCACTCCTTTATTGTTAGATCTCTGAGGAATCCTGTCAAGAAAGGGACATAAACTAACTTGAATTTTATGTGGAACCCAGCAAGAGGAAGTGATGTGTGCATTTCTTTTAATTCTGCTGTAGAGTTCTTTTGTTAAGCATCTTTGCACACCCTGTAGAATGCAATTTCTGTGGATGGCAGGGAAACTTTTTGGCTAAAGCACAGGATTAAGGAGATTACTATCTTAGTTTTAACTTCTATTCAAGATTCTGATAACTTCTTAAGAAACTCGAGCAGCAATTTTACTCTGTGCCGTAGTTCCTTCATCTCTGAAATGTGACTACCAGTCTGTTCAGTAGTGTGCTGAGACTAAAACTGCAGAGTTTCATGAGATGATTGCATGTGAAAGAAACGTGTAGAATTACAGCTTATTCAATAGTTCTAAGTGAGCACAGGATAGTTTCTTGTGCTCCCTGTTTGTTAATGAGGCCTAATTTCTGCTCTCAGAGTAAGTAGACAGTCTCACCAGTCTTCATTTTCCCACAGCAATTTGCTATGTTGGTCTATGTACCAGCTCCTAGCATCCTTTAGTACGGGTTTAATTTTAAGGCACTTTACTATATATAGTCTTTTAAAGGTTAATGGGTGTGTCAAACAGTTTTTTGCTACTAAGCCAGCTTTACACCAGGATGGAAAGTAGTTTGCAGTCTGATGCATTTATTGCAATTGTTGCTTCTCAGGAGGATATGTGCAATAGGGAGTTGAAAGGGAAATTTAATTGACATATTTTACTTTTGAATACATGATGAAGTAGTCTCTGCTTGATCTTACTGCCTCTGTCCTGGGAAAAATGGGTATAGCTTGCTTTCAGGAAATTCTTTTTCAGTAAAATACGTTGGGTCTGTATTCAATGTTCTTTCACTATGTTTCTTTTATGCTTTAATTTTAACAGTTTGCATTTTAACATCTTTTATATTCAACCTAATGTTCAACTAGTCTGGAGAAAATCTCTGACCACCTCATAACAGAAATCACTTTTTAAACCAAGCTCTTGTCCTCCCTCTACAGGAGAATTTGCAGCGTTCAAGTAGCCACAGCACCATGGCAGCACCCACTCTGTTATTTAAGTCTTGTGTTCCTACCGTTTCTTAACATCAAAACTCTGTTCTGCTCCGACAAACCTAAAATAATTTAGAAAAGATATCCATAAGCTTAAAAGTGGAGCGGAATGGAACTGCCAGTCCAACACAATGGGAAAAAGTACCTTTTTAGGAACCAGAATACTCCGCTGCCAGTGTTCCTCCTTCAACACAAAACACCACGTGCATTCGGATACCCGCAGTGGCTGCCTGAGCCGTTGGCATCATTCCCAGGAGAGAGGAGAGGGCGCTCGTGGTTTGACTTTGGTGCTCAGGCATGAGGGGATGGAGCTGCTGCTGCAAATTAGGAGACTTGCTTTGGATGGTCTGCCGGTCGGCTTTCTCCCTCTAACAACGTATCATCAGAGGCTGAATATCTGATGAGTGCTAATTAAAAGAATCATCCTTTGTTCTGATCTCTTTTCCTGGTGTACTCACTGGTTTGTGGACAATGCAGTATCCCCTTTTCACTGTATTAGAATGTCAAACGCCTAATTTTATCTAAATTTTTGGGTTCTATTCCAGTAAAATTGAAAAGTAAGGGGTAGTGGGAGCTGGAGATGGTGTTACTCTGAAGGCGAAGAGATTCATCTGAAGGAAAAGGGGATGCTGCTGCACTTTTTTTCAGATTTACTTTATCACTTCCTCAAAAAACAAACGACAACCACCAACCTTAACCTTTTCCTTTTCCAGTATTTTCTTGGTGTGTGCATATATAACATCTTTTAGAAGGGTTACGTAGATCCTTCTTTTGTTGGTCCAGCAACAAACTGAAGTTAAAAAAAAAAAAAAAAAAAAATGTAGCGAGATTGTCCTTTTTTTTTTTTTTGTATCATATGATACAGTATATTTATCAAAGATGCTACCGCAGCATCTGAAGTCTGTAAATTCCTGATACAGGCTGTGAATGGTGTATGTACCTACTTTAAAAGTTTTATTTTAAATGAGGGTGCAGGTTAATGCCAGGTACCTTACCAATATGTAATGTTTTCATAAATGAGGAAAAAAGTTCTCAGGTTGAATTGAATACAAATACAGAACCCCCTAGAATTAGACATTCCATAAATTGTTTTGGTACTTTCAGGAGCTGTTTTTTTTGTTGTTGTTGTTGTTGTTTTTAAAAAAGGATTTTTATCCTGTTAACTAAACGTCCTCTGATAAGTGTGTGTGTAAATGTGGAGCATCTTGTCCTCACGGCAAGTTGTGCGATCAAAACAAAACGGTACTTGCTGGATCCACGCTGATTACTTCTCCTCACATTGCTTCCTTCCCTGTGATCTCCTTCCCTTCCGTTTGTCTTTCCCTTCTGTACTCTTTGCAAACTAGGATGACGGTGGCGGTATCTACTTTAGAGTGCTCTGTTTTCCTGTCCTCCAGTCCTGGTTTTCAAACGGTCGGTAGCTTTCTTACAAGTTACCTCGTCAGGGAAAATAACTCATCCAATTCTGCACATTGTTTACCTCTAGTAGAATATCTTGTGATGTGATCTGTTTGCAGAGTTCTCTGGTATGTGGTATTACATGTAAATTATTTGTACAGAGGCAAGTCAGACCACATTAGAAAGAAATTCAAGCTCAGAAGTTTTCAGGACTTGATTCCTGTCTGCCCTGTACCACCCCACCTGAGGCAGGAGAACTGACCCACCTCTAGCTGGGAGGTTCCTGGGGAGAGGAGGGTGTTAGTCAGAATCACGGCAAATAAATGAAGGAGTTAAATGTGTATAATGTGGTGTCCGTACTAAACTGTGTAAAGGGCGAGGACGCTGTCCTTCCCTTGCAAGGAGTTGGACTGTTCCTGTCTGCACAATGCTGCTCCAGGGCTATGGGAGAAACACACATCGGTAGTGGAATGTGTTTCTAAAGCCTCGGAGTTCTGCGGCGTTGCTGGTAGTCTGTTCTTTTTGTCAGTAGATATTTACTGGGGTTATAGGGACCCGACTAATCTGAAGTGGGAATTATAACTGAAATACTGTGTATTCATATTAATTCCACAAACATTAGCAAGACAGCAATAGTAAATGACTTAATAGTCACTACAAGAATGAAGAGATTCATGTTGGTACATGAATAGAATTGACTTTGTGTACAGGATGCATTTAAAAAAAAAAAAAAGAAAAAGCACAATTTTTTTCTTGTCTGCTGTGGGTCTTCAGATGCTGTAAGGCTTTTCTCCTTATTGAGATTGGCAGGAACTTCCATAGTAGCAATAGCCACTTCCCAGTGCGGAGAAGCTGCTGAGGTGAGCGATAGTGCGGAGCCCAGGTGGAAGCGATGCAGGGCTGTGTGCTCAGCAGGCCAGGAGCATGCCCAGGTGTGAGCTCCAGGAGGGCAAAGCCATCCCATGTGTTGTGTCAGCCCTTGTGTAGGCAGTGCCTGGTTTGTAGGCGTAGGGCATACTGGAAATTGATATTCTCTTGAAAGAAACTATTATCTGAGCGACTATGTACAGGTAGTTCAAGAGTCATTTGTTTCATAGAGCTTGTTAAAAGCCCTAGTTTCCTTCCACGAGGTCGTGCTAGCAGAAAACTGCTAAAATATAACTGTTAGGAATTTCTTTGCTTAAAATGAACTTATTTTTGTGGAGGTTCATTACCCATTAGTCTACAGTATGCTTCTTGAGCCCATAGGAAAAGCACAAGGAAAATTGCTCTCCTTGTCCATGCAAAGCACTTTATAAGTAACAGATGGTCTTTGTCTTGTTGGTTGTTTTTCTTATTTGGGGTTTCTTTGTTTTGTTTCTCTGTTTTGTTTGTTTTTATTTTTCCCTGAGGAATGTGCAAGTTGTTTGGCTGCTGTGTAGAGAAGTCCTAGATGCGTTTCTACTGGTTTTCATGTTTGTTTCCCCATAGTTTTGTGTTTTCTCTTTAAGAGGTCCCGCGTAACACTCATGGAAATCTTTGGAAGAAATTTGGTTTGTAAATAATTGTAATTTTTTTTTTTTAATCTTTCAAGAATTGTAATGGATGTCTCGCATGCCATCAGAATCAGTCTTAAAGTTGCCCCAAAGATCTTTAGTGAGTGCATATGTTGGGACAAACATCTAGACAGTCACGTTGCTTTCAGCACTGCAGTATCTAATAAGTTTTCAAAACTACCAGTATCCAGTCCCAGCTACTCACGAGGTCTTTATTCACCACACACACCTTCCCCTCTGCCTTTCCAAACAGTTGAAAGAGACCCGTTACATCTCCCTGTTCAGCAAGTGACTGTTCCCTATGGCGTATTCGCTGGAACTGGAACACTGCAGAGGCTTAAGCCAAAAAGTATCAGCACAAAGGCCTCGTTATCTTGAAAGTAATTTCTGCATGAATTAATCCTATGTTTTTTTATTATTCCGTAAATTCATGCGTACTATTAAATGAATCCCCTTCTATTTTTCATGCATACCTAAAATGGTCTTTTCTTGTACTGGAATGCTTTAGTAGCTGATGCAGAACGTTTGAGGCCTCACAGAGCCATCTTGTTGTGGTCTCTCAGAATTGTCTGGATTAGTATGTGTTCGTTGGAGGCAGATTTGGGGCTTTATAACATAAAATGAATGAAATGCTGGCTGTTGGTAAATACTGTGAATTCCACGAACAGGGGAGAGGGAAGAAACACCAGAGGTTGTTCATAAATAGGGTTGTTTCTGTGTGCGCCTCCAGTGTTTTGCAGAATATTTGGAGAAGCCAGATCATCAGAAACCCTACAATCAGCTGTACGTTAAGGTTTTGATAACTGAAGGGGCTAGATTTAGGGAAGAAGCATGTAGACATTTCACACCTTTACCACCTGTAAATGTAATTCCTTTCTTGACTGTGAGTACAACATGCGTAGCACAAACTATCCGTAGTACTGTAGACAGTGTGTCTTCTGTCTGTTGGAAAACGTTTCACCAGTAGCACAATATGGCAGGCAAAGCTTCTAGGTACAATCAAGTTCACTGAAAAATCAGATGCATGAATGGACTGCTGTGGCGTCACTTTGAAGGTGCTGGGTTTTCTGTTCTTCGTTTTACGTAGAAGTTCATGAAACAAACTCCTGTTTACTGCAGCCATGTTAATGCGTGCTTGCACTCCACGTTTGTTTTGGCAGACATTTTAAATATCTTTTGGCATTGCTTCATTACTTCTTACCTAGAAAATGAAGTCATTGAAAGAGCAGAGCAATGATGCTAACATAAAAGCTACTAAGTCAGCACGAAGACAGCACTAAATAATTATGAAATTGTGGAGAATAGTTTTTAAAAACTGCAGAATATAGAGGATACCAAGGGCAAATAATATTTAAAACTGGCATGTACCTTTTCTTCAGAAAACAGAGCTACCGAGACCTTCTGTTAAATGGTTTACGTAAAGATCCTCCGGAAGAGTCTTTGCAGTTTGCCAAATGATCATGTGCCTTCGCAACCTAAAAAGTACAACAGAATGTAAACCAGGTGCTTTGTAACTGGGGCAGTGGCTTTGGTTTACTTCTGATGCAGTAGTTTTGTATATAGCTGTTAATATAGATAGGCAGTTCGGAGTTGGTAAACTTCTATAAAGGAGCAAGGAGAGCAGGGAGCATTCCCAAAAATGCCTACAATCGTTTCAGAGCTGGGAGCTGAAGTATACTAACTTGGTTACAGCTATTTGAAATCTGCTCTACTGAAAGCTAAATGAGGTTAATTTAAATTAAAAAATAAAGAAGCCCTCCTTTCCCTCCAAAGACACAAGGATCCTGTTAAAGAGAAGTAATATAAAGATTTAGAGAGGGCTGAAGTTATTATATGGTCTTATTATATGGTCTCTTAGAATGAGACAGTAGGTGAAAAATGAGAACTAAATTAGGAGAAACTGATGGCTAGTACTCATGTAATGAAATACAGTGAATTCCCTGGCCCTGGAAGTGCAATTAATTTTGTTTTATGGAATAGCAGCAGGCTTCCTTAGCTCTTCCTCAGGCCTCTTGCAGTTTCACAACAACGCATAGTGTCACTGTGCATTGATGCTGGGAGAGGATAGGTACCTTGCCAGCTGAGGGACAGCCAGTGTGTCTGCGTCTGTGCTGTTCAGACTGCAGCCTGCTCACTGAGGCTTCTGGCAGTACCGACATACTGGTGTCCTATTTGACCTGTCTGTCCATAAGGATGAAAGAACGGATTTTGCCGTTAGTGCTTTTTCTTTTGCAGATCTTTTCCTTTTGTTTTTTGGTGTGAGACTTTGGGCCTAACTGGTCCAGTGGCAAAGTTATGTCTGAATGCACAGCCCAGACAAATATCAGGCTGATTTTAACTCGTTCTTTGTTCCCTTTAGAAATCAAAGTGTAATTTAAAAAAATGTTTTACTAGCACTGCAGGAACTATCTGAAATTCTTTTACTGACCCCAAGTTCTGCACTAAAAGTATACATAAAGAGACAGTGTTTTGTCTTTTTTAACACAAAATCAGAAGGAAGTTATTTCCCTGTTTTTTCCAACAGAAGGGCAATGATGGGAGTGTTGAGAACTTCCTAAACTGCCTAGGTGTTTCCTTTATAGCATCACAGCAGCAGTGTGCTCAGCTCCTCCAGTCCCCTTAAGAGCCAGGCGAGGCCTGTCCAGTCCTTTTGTCCAGCTTATGGCATTTGCAGCAGCTGTACTTCAGAATAAGCCTTGTGTGACATTGGCTTTGGAGTATCACAGAAAAGCAAAGGATCATGTTCTTTTTCGTTTGGGTTTGGAAAATGGTTCATTTTTGCTTTGCTGAATGTCATTCTGTGTTGCATTTGTGTAATCACCATCGCTGAAAAGAAAATCTGTTTGTGAGCTTAATGGAACATAAGAAACGAAGCCCACTGTCTGGGCACAAATGTTGGGTATGGGGTGCAAAATGGACCAAACTGGGGTGTTGGGTTATTTTGGGATGGTGGGGGATTGTGAGGGCGTAATTTAAATTAAATTAACTGTCTAAAATAAAATGTAAGTGCAATAAATGTGCTTTTTTATTCAAAGCTGTGAACCTTTAGGGGTAAAAAAAACAAAAACAAAAATGCACATCATTCCTTCGTGAGCCTTGTGTCCTACCTGCCTCCTCTTCTTTTCCCCACTCCACCCTTCTCAACTGACAGATACCCAGCAGCAGCCAACTTGCATGTGTTGGCAACCCAAATCACACTGCTGCTTTTCTTCCCATCTCAGCTGCTGAGACTGGGGAAAAATCCTGCTCCCTGCTGCTTGCCACCCTTGAGACTCCTCTGGGAGCCCGTGCTGCTAGAGCAGGTCTGCAAGCGTTCAGGTAAGGGAGCCGGCCCATCTGCTCCGCAGTCCCCCCAGCTGCCCATAGGGTTCCCCTGCCAGCCCTTTGCCCATGACTCCCCACCCTGCCGCAGCTCTCCTGGCGGCCTCCCAGGGCTGGACAGATGATGCTTTTTCTTTAGCACCTGCAAAAAGTCATCAGTCATCAGCTGCCTCATTGGATCCTTGTTTCCCTCTGTCAAAACACACGTGCAGACTGGCCACTGTTGCCTTCTGTGACTCTGCCTTGTTTTGAAGGAGCAGGTATACCTGCTTGTAACCAGTCGCGCACTGGTGGCACTGTCTCTTTCTTACTTGAGCGTGCGCTGCTTTTCCTAGATTAGGAAAGGTGCAGCAGTCTCGCTCGGGGTTCTGCAGGAGGCTTACTGCATACGTTTTATTAAACGGGGATGGAAGGTGTTGCACTCGGTTGGACCCTGTGGGGAAGTAAGAAAGGACTGGCACGTTTAAAGTTTATAGATACAGAGATCTATATCCTTTAAACTTGATTATTTTTATATTTAGTCAAGACATTGGCATTACCTCATAATACAGAGGCTTGTTTATGGGAGGCAAACTAGTAAGGAGAGGAAAGGGAAATTCATATACAGATTTGATTTCTTTGTTTCTTAGTGCAATGAAACGTACGTCCCACCCATTTGAACTGTGCTAACACAACATTCCTTTCAGCTGTGTTTTGTTGACCACCAGAGGTCTGTGAGGGGCTTATGATGACAAAATAAAAGGTCCAGTCCAGTTACTTAAAAAAAGCAATTGTGTTAGTAGATTTCCGTAGCTGCTTTTTAAAAATCTTACAATGGAGTAATTGTTTGGAAACTTGTATTTATTTTCTAATTCATAACAAAATGTTTCTTTTCAGTTTTCTGTTACATAGAAGGTCATGGCAACCCCCCTTCTTTCCCCCTCGAGTCTCCCCTGTAATTGCCAATACAACTTATTTTTCTTGTTTGTTCCTTTCCCTTCTACTTTTGTTGTCCCTTCATTTGTATTTTGGAGTTTTTTCTCATGTAAATTTGTACAATGGGAAATATTGTCCAGTTTGGTTAGAGAGCATGGAGACTTAAAACATATTAAAATTTGATAGCTGAATTCAGATTAAAGAAAACTATTTCTGTGTAAAGTTATTTAAAGAACTCTGTATTATATAAAAGGCAAAAAGTTCTATGTACTTGATGTGAATATGAGAATACTGCTATAATAAAGATTGACTGCATGGAAAAGTCTGAAGGAGATTGTTTATCGGATCATTCCCAAGTCACTCTCTTCATGGTGTTCCACAGGTAATTTAATAGAAGTTTATTTCTGTATGGTTAATTTGGAACATAAGTCTGGCCATATATGAAGGGGGGAACCTAGAGAGTAACCCACCTCCATTTGTCTTCCTTATGCGGGAGGGCCACTAAAATGATCAGAGGGCTGGAGCAGCTCTCCTATGAGGAAAGGTTGAGGGAACTGGACTTGTTTAGCTTGAAGAAGGCTCAGGGGAGACCTCACTGTGGCCTTCCAGTACTCAAAAGAAGCATATAAACAGGAGGGGGAACGGCTGTTTACGAGGGTAGATAGTGATAGAATAAGGGGAAATGGTTTTTAAGGGTTTTAAACTAAGACAGGGGATGTTTAGGTTAGATATTAGGAGGAAGTTTTTCACACAGAGGGTGGTGACACGCTGGAACAGGTTGCCCAAGGAGGTTGTGGATGCCCCATCCCTGGAGGCATTCAAGGCC
>JAOWBP010050699.1:0-18287 GCA_028571105.1 Tragopan temminckii | reverse complement strand
AAGGTGTGAGGGAAACCCATCCTCGCTGAGACAAAAACAATACAGCTCATCCTAAAAATAAGAGAGCACTTCATCTTACTTTTCACAACTTAAGAACTCCAGAGCATAAGATAATGACAGTCAATGTTTTTCTGTATACTTAATATTCAACTATTTATTAAAAAAATAAAATAACAACTAGCAACAAGGAAGATTCAAATACTGCAAAGTGAAAGAGAAGACACTGCACTTGTAACATTTGTTATCACAAAGATGGGAAATAGGTACCTACTGAAAATAAGAGCTGACAAGTGGTTCCTATTTTGCCTGAGTGCTCCTGGGATAAAACAAACTACGTTTTTCCCATCTACAGTTTTTAAACTGGTGGCCCATCATGTTTTCTCAGCAAAAGATTTCAAAACTGAACCAAAAACTTTGTGCCTAGTTACAATCAGATGGCTGACAGCCCATACTCAAAGAAGCTTTTCTCTTTATTCCACATGACATTTAATAACAGGACAAGTCCCGATCTGAAACGGCTTCAAGGTAATCCAAGTGAAAAAAGCTGACTACCTTTTAGCTATGTTAATATTTATCTCTTTCTCATTCCCCTCAGGGCCATCTGCGGTCCCATTAGTTCTGAAGGAAGAGGCTTTACAGCTGCGCATAACCTGTGGTGCCACACAGCCTACAGAATAAAAATCCAAATGAACAAGCAGCGCTTTGTTCCGGCCCTCTCAGCCCCTCGCCTGTCCTTGGCAGTGATGCCCTCGGCCTGGATGAACACACGCTTTAATGCATGCCTCAGTTTTCAACCTTCACGCACAGAGGAACACATTAACACTTAAACTTGTGGGAACAGACACAGAGTTGGACAGAAGGCATGATCCTGCCTAACACTTAGTGTTCAGTGATGTGTTTTCTGTATAAAACTGAAGTTACATCAAGAGATGGAATGAGAAAAAGAAACAACCATCATCTTCGCATGTATCATACTTTTAAAAATTATCTTTAAATAAACAGTATCATTTAAAGCAGTTTGGATAACATGGAACGAAGAAGCTGCCATCGCATGGCTCTCTATGCTATCCAGCTACAAGTGCCATGACAGGTTATGGTTTCTCTTCAATGTTGATTCATTTGGACAAGATGTGCAAACGGGTGTTACAGGACAACATTGTTCGGAATGCTTCTTGTTTTTCCTGTATGTTACTTCCCCAAGAACTCCTATGACTTCATCCAGCACAGCAATGGACTGTTACAAACAACAAACAGCTTTTGCTGTTTCCAGACCACTCACTCACTGTGCTGAGCTCTTTCATACGCCAGCTAAAGAAAGCCAAGTTAGGTATGCCATGCGACAAGATAAGAAACAGGCCTTAGAAATACATTAAAGGTTTATGTGTCCCTGGCGTCCATCAGTCTGAACCCACAACTCGTCACAGTCTGATAAAGCCCTAAAATGTTACCCTAACAGAACAACCTCGTAGAGCTCAGGAATTTACCAGTGAGATGAGACCGAAATTCAGTTCCTCCTCATCTGATCTCAGCAAGAATTATTCCCATGGTACCTCAGAGGAGCTAACACTCCAGCTTGAGTTTTCAAAAAAAAAAAAAAAAAAAAAGATGACGCAGTAAATCAGAGGCCTATAGCAAACATTTTAAATACATCTTGTAAGGGGGAATACCTTCTATGGCCACGTTTTCTATCTTCCAAATCCTTTAGGGAGGAAATCTCACCCAAGTAATGACATTTTTGCTAGCTTCAGCTAACAGTCCACCAGCCTCAGGGCAGTTTTCAAAAGAGTGATTTAAAAACACAGAACCAGACTTCAGGAGTTAAAGCCCAGCACCTTTTCTTTGACAATAGACCAGCTTTTTCTGAACAAAGTAAATGCAGTTGATCCATTTAGACCTTAACAAATTGTTCACTATTTTTTAATAGGAAAGAGAGAGGCAGTATCAAAAACCCTTGTCGTCTCATCCAATCTACAATTCCTTTTAATTCTCCATTGCTCTAGCTTTGTTAACATGATGAAGACAAAATTCAGATCTTCCACTGCTAACCTTCAAACAGCAAGTCTACAAGAGGTACAAGTCTTCTGAAGTGGTATTCCTGTCAGTGCACAGAATGACAAAAATATCATAGCCAAAGAGCATAAAAACATTGGAAACAGCATAGATTTGACCAGCATAAAATACCAGGTCATAGACTTAAGAACCAATTAAATGCTTTAATTATAATGGCAAGCACTCATATAGGGGGAGGAAAAGTAATGTATATTTTTCACTGAAATAGTCTGGTGCATCCTTGACAGTTTTTTGCCTCTAGGAAACAAAACAAAAGAGACACCTCTGTTCTTTCAGCCTTGTTCTAGAGCTCACGCTTTCTATGCGACTCATCATTTTTAAGACCGTATTTCTGTTAATGTACCTCGTACAACATTTACTTCTGTGTTTTACAAGAGCGTGACATCAGTGGTTTGTGCTCTGTCAGTGATTGAATGTGAACGCCACTGCAGTTCTACTCAGGTTACTGCAGACAGACACACACAAACACACACACAGTAAGCGAGGCAGAGCAGTGCCTGCAGCCCCGCACCAACGGCGCTATCCTTCTTAGAGCTTATTTTCCTTGTTTGGATGGTGGGTCTTTCACTGCCCCATTCCTGCTGAGGAAGTCTGTGAGATCATTTGTATTAAGTGAATTAAGCAGCCTACATTCTTTTAACCATTTTTTCCATTTTCTCTTACGGATGTTTTTGCCACCAGATGGCAATAAAAGATGGATATGCCTAAGGAGTGAAGCCTTGTAACACACGATACTTGCATTAAAGCTCAGCAACTTCAAAAGGAAAGAGCATCTGCAAGATTTGAGAAAAAAACACAACGTTTTTGAACCTTACAGTGATTTACATTCCACTTAATGTTCTAATTGGCAGAACTGAAACAAATGTGGGCACTGTACATGTGGAGCGTTCATCTAAAAACATCCAGCTCAGTAACACTCCTCAAAATCTGTTAGCCTGACATTTCTTTAGCAGACAAATCAAAGGACTGACCATGAAAGAAATTCAAAGCTCCTCAAAAAACTTATCAAAATGAGGAAAACAACCCTCCTAGTACCACAGTATTTTAACAACCCTCCTAGTACCACAGTATTTTAACATTTAAACAGCCAATTTACATAGCGAGCAAAGCATTTCTAACAAATATAAGACCTACAGCAATAGCCTCACCCAAAACCAGAGAACATCTTCTAGCTGTTACTGTTTAAAAAGCACAGTAGCCAGTTTCAAGGAATCTAGATAATTACTTCACCGTCACAAGCAGGAGAAAACATATCAGAAAGAACAGATTGCCTGAAGTCATAGGGATGCTGCAATAAAATTATGTTTACAAAATAGGTTTTAATGCATAAATGAAGGCACACTAAGTGAATGGAAGAAAATCTCAAGCTTTCCTTTAAGGAATGCTGGCAACAGAGAACAAATCACTGTAAGTTAGCATGCTTATCAGTAAAGTTTGCAGACAGAAGAGTAAGAGTTGAAATGAAAGTAAGGTACCTGATACAGACTTCAGTTGTGCTTCTCCACGACGACTGAACACTAACACAGCCCTTATAGCTCCTGTCCCAGCTCACACTGTGTGCTAACACATCCTAAAGATACACACAGAGAAACACTTCCAGGAGCACAACTATAAGAGTCTGTAGTTGCATCCCTCCTCCTGAAGAGGAATCACAAGTAAGGGAGGATGAGAGCAGCGCTCAACTCATTGGTAACTGCTGAAACACCACAACTGTTTAGTATTTAAAACAAATGCTTTCTGGTCAGAACAAATGAGCTTCCTGTGTCTTATGAAGCAGCAGTCTTGAAGAATCAGCACATCTTTTGTCTGGTTTGGATATCAGACTCTCAAAGTCAACTGCACTCACATCCAACTTCTCACCCAGAAGAAGGGAGATGGAGTCACTCCCACAAACAGCACCTGAATGCCTCAGCTCATTTAGCACAATTGTCCTGTTTGCCCTGCAAAAATCCAAAGCTCACCAGCAGAGCGGCTGCCAGCTAAAAGCACCACACTTGTGCCTTCTAAAAACTCACTGAAGTGGGTCCTCTCCAGTGGGACTGTTTTCTCCTATGTTCTCTACTCCTTCAAAGCCTAGCAACAAAGCACCTGGGAGCAAGAGTCCTGGTTGACCTGGCACTGGACATCGCCAATGCTGCATAACTGCCCAGGGTCGAGTGCAGTGACCACACACCATCAAGCTGCATCGGGATCGTTCCGCACTCTCGATGTAAGATGGGCTGTGATATCTGTGTGGCAAACAAAGCTACATTACCAGTATTTGTTTATCACAGAACAATGACTTCATGCTATTTGTCTCAGTTTCAGCAAAACCTCATACAGGCCACCTTTCTTCAACAGCAGGGAAACAAGAGAATTATGAGATGAAAACTAAGCATGCAACACTGTGGTCCTACCGTCAGGACTGCTGATGAACAGCTTTAGGACAAGCAATGAGTACCAAACTCTGTCTACCAGAAAAGAACCACCTTGGAGACTCAAATACTTACAGGATGGAGATCTTTTTCTTCTCCTGTAGCTGGTACAGTGGTTTACTGAATGCAGAACACATTTACTGTTTCATTTGTAATGCAGCTGGGCAGTTCCAAGAAGAAACTCAAGAGGACCCAAGAAGAGCCCCAGGTAGTATAGTGAAGAACAAGAGAGAGTTGTTTGCAGGACTATACAGTCATTTTTAACATCCATACTATGACTTATTCCATGCTACCATGTACTTCTCTCATTATCAGACTCAAAGGAAAACAGGGACAACTACTGATGGCTGACATGTCAGCTGTGATAATTAAAACCTCTGTCTTTGTCTCCAAGATTTCAGCAGAGTATAGTGCTTGCACGGATACGGAAATGCAAATGGCACAAAGCCACGTGTAACAAAAAAATGTTACTGTGATTAGAGGAAGTCAACAGATCACTGCATAATAGCTTTGCACTAATTACAAAGAAATTTCTAAAAAGACATAGACAAACTCCTAAGATACCGTCTCATATCAGGTACATTTCTTAGTACTGGATTGTCTCACGTTACCTCTTGCATATTCTCATTTTTAAGGCACAAGGACACCAGCTCTTTACCCAGACATACCAGATCCTTTCTGATGTTGGAGATCCCTGGTAATGTCTCCCAGCCAAACCCTGCTGTACCCTTCCATGACGTCTCCAAGCCTAAGAGTGAGCAACCAGAGTTTCCTCTTACTTGAGTGTGCACAAATGCCTCAGCTGGCAACCTTCAACTCTTAGCGCCACAACTGAAAGCCAAAGGAGGCCTTAATCTCTTCCATCAGCCCAATTCATCTTTCAAAAAGATCCTCAGACAGTTGAAAACACTTCTAAAATACTCTGCAGTCAACTCCACATGCTTATATGTTACAGCATATAATATATAGAAAGTGTTCAGTTCCCCCTCCCCAGAATACCACAAGATTAAGAATAGCTATTTTTAAGAGCTGAGAAAGGTTCTAGGATTAGAAACTAGTTAAGCTTGCTACAGTAGCAGAAACCTGGTAATACCCTCTAACTACTTTCTGTAACAGCTTAGATAATAATTATGAACTTGATAAAAATCAGTCCAGCATCTGCTTCCTGTGAGAGAACACTGTGCTTCTCTGAGCAGTTTATTTTCTCTTTTAAATCAGTTCTGAAAGATTAAAGCGGCTCCAAATACCTTTATCTTTTAAAATTCACCACCAAAACCACCAAAATCAAATAATGAAACACAGTTTAAAGAAAGTAACAAAATAATCAAAGCCCGCATGTTCAAAGGCGCTGACATCTAATCCCAAACAAGAAATACACAGCATTTCCCAAAGGGATAAATATGTCCTAGCATCTAGGAAACAATACGCTAGGCAGAAGCTTATTGCTTCAGAATTGTTGTTGTTTTTAAGCTGTAATGGAAAAACTGCTTCACAGCAGAACAGGCATTCAGACAAAGCTTAGATGCCTACCTAAGGCTGGAAACATTACATGAATATATTAATGGGGAAAATATCAGGAAGAGAGAGAAATCCTTTCACTGACCTTAACCAAAGAGAAAACAACGATTTTACAAAACAAGGCAATACAGATCAGGCAGGGTAAGTTTAGGATGGATGTCAAGGAAGATTTAACCACCTTAGAGTGTAAGAATTTGCTTCCTTTTTTTCTTACATCCCCACAGTTCAGTCATTTTGTTAGGAATGCCAGCACAGAGCTCAATTCTTTTCTTTCTTCTGCTCCTACATGGTACTGGGAAAATTACATCAAGATTTTTCACATTTGGTCCTTATTCGTGTGTTTCAGGCATGCAGATTTGACAAGTGTTCATACTTCTAACCTAAATGAACTTGATCTTTTATTATGTATAAAACACTAGAAGTATACACTACATACTTTAAATCCCTGAGGTATGAGTTAGGCACACAGAAATACTAGATTCTACAATCTCTCCTTTCACCTTTGTAGTATACAACTAAAGAAAATTTCAAAGATGTATTGAAATCATGAACGTGTTTTACAAGCAGTAATCCAGAGAAAAATTTAGAGTGCAGGCAGACTGGAGCCTACCTTCCTGCTGAATGACAGAGGGACATCTTAGAGAAAAAATGCACCCGAAAACTTAATTACATCTCACACACAGAGACAAACTCAAGTCCTGCAGGCAACTTGAACTTTGTTTCTTCCCCAGCTTCACAGTGTATCACAATTTAAATAGAATTTCTTCTTAAATGCTATTTTGGATGTAATTTCACTCGTTCAAGATATCAACAGAAAACCAGTGATGTTATTGCTTATGTTGGTTTAGCATGAAAAAAAAAAAGAGAGAAAAACAGGAAACAGGTTTTAAACATGCCAGAGAATGGAGCTACTTGACAGCAGATGACACGTCACTTGGAAGAGTACCAAGTGGTGAATCCTGATGAAAGGTCTCAATATCTCACATAGCTCAGTGGTACACACATGCAGTATTTTCCTTTTTGACCAGACAAATATACAGGAGCCTCGTTCTCACAGTGTCTACCTTCTGCTCTACTTAGTGCAGTGAGTCCAACCTAAAAAGACAAGTCATGAAAACAAGCTGTGTGAAACCAAATCCGTGTGCACTGGAGCAAGGGTTGAAGACAGAAGTACCTTAATTTTGATGTGTTAACTAAGACAACTGCAAAGCTCACTAAGAAACGCAAAATCAAAATTAATTTCTGAAACAATCTGCTTGTAATAATTCTTTTCTCCTCTGCCACAAGTTTGATCTTGGATCAAATTGACTATGTTCTCTAGGATTTAGGTTGCATTATCTTACCAGACAGGACAATGAGCTTAGATGGTCTTGAGCATGCAGTTTTGAAGCAGTTGGCCCTTGTTCCAGGCAGTGCAGTTGCACCTTTCTTTGCACTGATTAATTTTCCTGGATTTTTAATTTCCTCATGCTGAAGAACACAACAGCATTTTGTCCAGGCACCGAACTCAGAAGAAAGAGAGGTTACCTGTTTTGGCAGTGACAAGTTGCAACACCAATGGTCGTCTTGTTACAATTCCAGAACCTCGTGGAAGAAAATCCCTAGAAACATGAATAAAAAAGAAGTTACAACCCAGAAAGGACAGTACAGTTACATAAGGTATTGAACTCATTTGGAACCTTTGAGCCGCAATGAAAGTGGAGGGTTGGGGACAGATACACCTCAAACTGTACTATGATTTGGGCTGTTAATTTTGATTTGAGATAGCAATAGATCAACAGACAAATATGTAATAAACATTAATTACCAATTCTATTTCCTCATGATCATAATATAGAACAACTTACAATTCACAATGCATACAGAGGACCTGAAGCCATGTCCACATTTACTGGGGTCTCTAAATAAACATGTCCCCATCCTACACTCCACTTGAAGATACACAGAGAATACAGTCATACGCATACACACTCTTTAAAGCAAAGACAATGCAAAAAGCATTACGTACACTGATCTGTATCTGCTGTGATGTTTTGCAACACTTGAGACAGCAAATGGATCAAAGAAGTAGCTTAAAGAGATATCAAAGGTTTCAAAAGGTCTATTACAACTTCCTTTCCTCTGAGAGATGCCTGTCTCACAGCCAAGTGCCAGCTACTGATATATTCTCGTGGTGAAGATGAGAACATTTTAAGAAAAACATACTCCTTTCTCTTATGTTCTGAAGTTACATTAACCCAGGGTGTAGAAAACGCCTACCAAGATGATAATTTCAGACTTGAATTCTTTTATCTTTTTTTCTCCATCAAGAAGCTAAAAGGAATCACTATTCAGGACAAGCTGACCAGTCAGAACAAACCGGGGCAGTCTGCAGCACCATACAAGGCCCTGAAATCCTTCTTGAGAGAGTCAAAGGTTAAAAATACTTATCAGTTTTCAGACTAAGCACATCCAGAGATAAAAAAAACACTGCATTCACACAATTCCTGGTTGTACAACACTGACCTTCCCTCAGCAGCAAAATTACAAAGAAGCATAAGCCAACAACCTTCAGAACATTCTCTTTCCACGCTCACAGTAGGCTGCACTTGATAACCCTCTCCAACAGTAACAACAGACTGCATTTGGTAACCCTTCCTACTGTGGAAGTTAAACAAGTTAAAGTTATCTTCAAGTTAAACTACAAGTTAAACTGCATCTTCACTTTTTTTTAAGGAAAAGCAACATAGTACTACCTTCCAACTCCTGCAATTAGGAGAATCACATCAAGTACTGCAGTACTTCTCCTGCAGAAATCCTGCTTTGAAACCTACAGGACAGGATGCAGGTGCTTCCCCATCCCCTCGATTTAGAAAGCATGCTCCACAGGGTTTGTTAACAGTGCAGAAAAAAAACAACCAGTGATGTATTAAGAATGGCCCCAAGCCCTCACTTTCCCCCAAAACATCTGCAAAATACAATGTCTCTTAAAAGCAAAACAGAGGCAGCAGATACTGCAGGACTGAAGACAGCCAAGACAAAAAAGTCCCATCAGACCAACAGATGATGCCCCTTAACATCCTGCTGTGCCCTTAACACTGAAGCAGAGGGCAGTTTGCAGATAGCTGCTTTTCCCAGCCTTCTGCCTACATATCTGCACAGTGAGAGAATTCTTGGCAGAACAGTCCCATCACAGGTGAAGCTATTGTAAAGAAATTCATCTAGGAAATAAAAGATGTTCCTGAGAACGTGTGGGTGAAGACACCAGCAAGGGAGAGAACAGGGTGCTCTGTGGGGCGAGCCGGTGGGCACCTCAGTGCACAAATGCAAGAATGGATAAAAATGACAAGGTGCAGGAAACAAGAATAAAGCTGGGAACAAAAACTATTTCCTTTAAAAGACAGGCATCCAACCACAAGAATCAAGCTACTTTTATACCTCTAATCTCATTGTTTTCAGCAAAAGCTCCTCTGCTGGCAGCACATATGCCAGCTCAGCAGCAGCTCAGCAGCAGCTCTGCTCTGACGTGACACTTTGCAGACCGGCTGCACAGTGTGACCGTTCCCCAAAACAACTGAGATACAAGCAGCCAAGCATTCAAGAACATCACCTCAGTAACTCAGCAGCCTTAGAACACGCTCATCTGTTGGAATATCATTAAATATTTGTAAGGAAAACTATTATTTTTATGGCCAAGTAGTTTTTACCCTAAAAGCTTTACAATTACTCACGTCTTGCTGCACAACAACTGTACCGTCTTCAGCATCTACTGCTGCTCATTTCCAAGATCAAAGAACAGGACAAGTGTATCTACTAAAACTTTTGTAGAATGAGCAAAGGTAACAGATATTAGTTTGAATTTGACTTGCTAAAAGACAGGTGCCATAAACTGATGTCACAGGATGCAAAGCCTGTTCCTAAATGGCCATATCACTACATTATTGGCTCACAATAACACAACACTTTGGGGTCTGTTTTTTTCTGCAGTAATTCACTGTTGAGTAAAAACAAAGTTCCCATCTCTGTCTCTCTGACTAATGCTCAAGAAACAAATGAGCTGAAAGTGGACGACTCATTAATGGGAAGGATCCCACACGAGAGGTGGGATCACCCTTGTATATGTTCAGAAAGAGCCGAAGCCACAGCACAATGCTGCAAAGCAAACCAGGCAAGAGTCTGCTCAATGAGCTCGTCTAGTTACAAAGCAGGACTACAGCTCACAAAGAAAAACACGGATCAAAATACAAAGCAAAACAAACACTGTGTGTCACAGGGTGCTCTCCAGGTCAGAGAATAGTTTGCATTTAGCAGTTCTCTGGCCTACTAGCAGCAGTCATTATATCAAAGGAAAAAATGCAAGAAAGCCCCCAGGCTGTGCAGACAAGGTGAAGACTGATGATGCATCACCACTTCAAACTTGATTGTCAGTTCAAAAGAACAACTTCAGTCCATTCTACTCTGGCAGTGTGGTGCTGTGAACGCCCTGCACTTTGACAAGTGGTCAGTACTGTACAGGGTAAGTGCTGAGCTCACACTGATGTCAACACAGTGAATTCTTACAAAACACAAGGATGATTCAGGAAACCAAGGGATGGAGGAAAATGTCAATTATTAGATCTTTATTGCCAAGGTTTGCCAGAACTACAATGCAGCTTTAATTGCAATAGGAAGCAATCAGGTCAAAAGTCAACAGTTTTCCTGGGCAGTTCTCCAGCACACGTTCATTGTTTCACACAACTCCAGCCGGGCACACCAGGAGCGCTGGTCTCTCGTGCACAAGAAGGCAGCACTTCATGGTGAACCCCAACATATGAGCGCATGCCAAGCACCTCCTGTGTCTGCAACATACATACGTTGCACTGCAGTACCACAAATCGCTTTCATTTTCTTGCATTTATCACATTTTAGCCTTAAAGCACAGTGCTGCACAACAACAAAGCGTGGCCCAGTGGAAAACTACAGGAGACCCATTAATAACTGTTAGCATCTTTCCTCAGGTTCGCTTTTTCAAACCCACAAACCAAACCCAGTTAATTTATAACTAAAGAACTCTTAATGCTGGAAGTGCCCATCTGAAGACCTGCACTGGACATCGCTGTATTTATTGTTCCCCAGTGGCCCTGGAAGCACAGCTCCTCTGCCCTTCAAACAGCACTACAAACAGTACAGGGAAACAGTTCAAGTTCTAGAAGCTGCAAGGCGGTTCCTCTGTTGTGCTTTGGCATTCTGAACCACAAACCATTCTTATTCAGTAACTGAGCAGCATACATCACTTTCACCTCACGCTGGTATTTGGCATTACGTGTTCTTCCTCATTAACTCAAAGCACAGAGACCAATTCTTCTTATCAGCGACCACTTGATCCCTCACCTCCTCTCATTAGTTACAGAATAGTAAATGCTCTTCTGTTTTGGCCTGTCTGTCAATCAAGGGAATCTCCCACAGCGTCATTCAATGATGCAAAATCTCAGCCTAACTTAATGGGGCTTACATAAAGATGTACAGAATAATTAAGCCTTCTTATTGAAGACCAATGACACCTACCTGCTAGGCAAGCTAATCGCATTAAGAGGCTGTGGACACGTAATGACCTTGGCTGTAATAGCTCTTACAGATTTATACCAGTCCTTCCAGGGATTTTTTAAAAACCACGCAGCATAGATGCTGCCATCTCTACCGGCACACTTCAGCGCTTAGTTTGGGATCTCTTAAGTACGTTTGTAGCAGGCATTCTCTCTTCCTTCAGCTGAGAGATCAGATACACTGCTGCATCGAGATGCACTCCAACACCCAGGAGCAGTAACCATAACCACACACTGCAGCCACACAGCTGGGCACATCCTCAGAAGTGAGAGTCTGGGATCCCAGCCCCTGGGGTGAAGTTTTCCATTAAACATAACTGGACAGAAGGTACCGACCATCACATTATCCCAACATCATATTTTGACAGCAATGAGAGTACCTTACATTGCAGTTCTGCACAGAAAAAGACAAGCTTGCTCACAGTAGCAAATAAAAAGAACGTGCTTTCTACTATTTAAAAATATAATCTACTACGTAATAGAATGTTGTGAAGCCTCAGTAGTGTTCGTAGGGCTGAAAATTTGCCATACTCAGCTATGAAAAGTTGCCAGGCAAACACACGCGAGCGCTGAGCTGAACGGTGCTCTGTTTGCAGTGATTATGCCGGGCTGTGGGCTTGCTGTACTAACAGATCAGGAAGCTGCCAACGTGCAGTCTCGTAGGCAAGGCACTGTATGCACGATGCATCTGTCCTCCCTGGCAGACATCCAAAACTTTGCTGCATCATCCTAATTCCATTTGTGAAAATGCCCCTTTTCCTCTCTCTTTTAAGATTCAACAAAAGCTCCCGCTATTTCCTGCCCAGTGGTGCTCTCCATCAATTCCAAGCCGGGGGGGTGCAAACCACAGAACAAACAAAACCCAGCAATTCTTAGAATTTCATGCTGAAAAGAGTAAAGCAGACCTCTCAGGACACCCGTATTCTCTCTAATCAGATGTGTCTGCTTTTAGGAAAAGGCTAATTTACATACGCTGTTAGTGCATGAAAGCCCATCCATTCTCAGGATGAATGCTAATGCAATGAGATTTGGTATTTCAGTACAAGAAATGAACAGCAAATGTTCTTTCCTCACCTCAAATTGTTGTCAGTGCACTAAACACAAGGTGAGTTGTTGGGCTGCTTTTCTTTTTTCGAACTTCTAGCTGTCAAATACTATTAACTATGTTGTTGGCTGTTGTTTCTTTTTCTTCTAAAGAAATATTTGAGGAAGATTTTCCTCTACCACATAATCAGACAAACAAAAACGTGCTGGCTGTGAGGATCAGGCAGTAGGCGATGTGTTCCCAGCTGCATGAAGCTTCCTACTTTGTAAGGGCACACATTTAGCACACAGCTCACCTCTGGATCATCTCGTCATGACAAAACTTTTCAATACTGCAAATCTCAGTGCTGTCATCAAAACTCAGACAAAACAAGCTTCGGCCTTTCCTCCCAAATCAGTATGCTGAACTCAGATCCAGCAACGCTGAGCCCTTAAGCAGAGGTACAGAATGTAATCAGCTATGATGTATCACAAAGACCAAGGGCAAAACCTCTGACTTTCCAGATACACTGTGACAATGCATTTCTCTCTTCTGTGATGAACACGTGAAAATGTGAAGTTGCCTTTCTTTGTACTAGACAAGCCATCAAAGATCCTTTTGCAAAGGTGAAATGCGTCTAGATTCAGTTTTTCTGCTCCTTTCAAAAATATATGGAGGGAGAACACAAAGGAAAACGCAGCATAAAGCCTGAATTTATAGACAGAAAGACAACAGTAAGAGATGGTAGTGAGGAGCAACTTCCCAGAAACGATGGACTCTGGGGATCTTCTGTCCACCTGAACCAAAGAACAGGTGAGCACATCAGAGCACAACATTGCCTCTGATGGTTGATGTTACAAGTGCCTCCAGCAGTTCCCAGCTCAGCTGGAAGAGGCTGCAGGTACCTTCCAGTTGTTCTTGTGCTTGCCACAGAGCCCTGCCTTTTCTCTGCAGGTGAATCTACACACAGTCATTTTAGTGCATCCCACGTAGATGAGCACTACTGAATACACATGTAGATTTGTAGGCAACTACATAGGAAACAAGGTACCAAGTGCTTAAGAGGAATCCAGCTTTGGTTTTATCAGCTGTGAAGGCACAAGTCTAGCTGTGTTACAGCAAGTAGTAGAACTCCTACATCTTTGGAGGATAGAATCTTGCACAGGAGTTAGGGTGCAGAAATACTCTGCTAGGTATTGATTTAAGCATGACTTCCTCACACAAAATTACAAAAGCTGACATTATCGCTAGATGCCTTGGTTGAAAACTTCTCTTATCTCCAACTACAGCCTCCTTTGCATCCCAGAGGCTATCACAGACAACAGTACTTGGCAGTACATCAAAGCCCAGCATGCAGTTAAATGGGATTTGCTCCTCTCAAGTTCAATAATGCTGCCTTGTTCGTCTTACTGCAACTTGCTGAAGAAAAAAGATGCAAGGTCACAGTTAAATAATGCTCACTTCCTGCTCTCAGCATATTTACACTGCAGACACACGGCATTAAAGAACCTCCCAGTAAGTCTCTGCACATGGGGACAGTGAGCAAGGGGAGTTCACAGCCACCAGAAGGCCCTGCTTTGTCATGCACTGTTTAAAAAAACAGAAAAAGCAAAAATGGATTCTGCCCCTCAGCGCTTGCAATCTAGGCAGAGGTTATTTAAGAAATGTGTGAATCCTTCAGAAAAATATCAATTTGTTCCATGATTAACAGACGGATGCCAAAGCACAATGCGATCTCTTTGAAGGACTGAACTGAACACTGGCAAGGGGCCCTTCGTGGAAAGCAGAACCTTGCTACATCTCAGCTACTGCAAGCAGAACCCAGTGTCCTGCTTTAGTGTCATATGGGTATCTAAAGCAGCCATCCCACAAAGCAGAAAAGTGTGTCACAGCAAGCTTTAGACTACGGTTGCAGTTATTCCATACAGACATTAAGATTACAAGCTCATATTATCCTTTAAAAATAGATGGAAGTTAAAAATAAAAGAAGTTTTAAAAAATCAAAATCATAAACCCACCTACAGAGTAGAGACTTGAGGCACGTGCGTGAGGATACAAGGTGGGTAACATTTAAGAAGGCATGAGGCCATGCCATAAATCAGAGGCAGAGAAAAGCACAGCATCCTCCTGCCTGCTTCCCTCCCGTAACCTGTAGCAGTTCACTCCCTATGTTTGCAGGTGCATGTGCAAACAATCACACTGCTAACATGCATTTATCTATCTATTTATGTATTAAGACCATACATATCTCCTAGGTACACTTTACAGCAGAGGTAAAAATTACTTAATGATTAGCATCTCTGTAAAGCACTTGATAAGCTGAACTTCAACACCAGGATGTGAGTCAGGGCTCCCAGTGCTCTGCCTCATTACTGAGCACAGCTTTTCTTAAAAACAGACTAAATCTGTTAATAACAAAATTTAAGTGCCAGAAATGAGAGTCCTCAACTCACATTTAAAAGAAAATTTTTACCTTATCTTACCTTACATTTGAAAAAACTGATTAGCATCTTTGTTTGCACGTCTGTTTTAACCGCACATTTATTTTACTTGGCACATACCAATTCTCAGGACCTGGGATAAAACTGAACTTTCAATTCACATCAGATTTTTCTTTAAGGACAAAACTAGGCCATCTACATCACTTCTAAATAGGCACGTTTGTTTAACAACCTTTACATCTATAAAAGTATTTGGGGAAGGAACCAAAAGGAGCCACTGTCTCATTTGCTACTGTTTCCATTTAATGGAATCCCCAGAAACAATCCTTGCTTTCAGCACACCAGAGTGTTTTGATAGCTACACTAATACCCTCAATGCAGCCGTACAATGGCTTAATTAGTCAGGAAAAGGAGGGGTTGGTTCTCATTTCCAGAAGGTCCTTAAGATTAAAAAAAGAACGCAGAGCACCACGGAGATGCCTGCATCTCCTGCCGCTTGGCTTTTCTGTGCCTGCTTCACGTAAGAGGTGAATTTCCTGTAAAAAGAAGTGCTTCTGTCAATGACAGAAAACTGAAAGAATAAAATATCTGCAGCGACGTAAGCCATCTCCCCAGGATGCCTGCTGGGAGAAACAATCCAACCACTGGAGCAGAGTGAAGCCCCCTTCTATTCCCTTAATGCCTCAGCATTTCACATTCACCATCAGCGGGAAGAGGAATGAGCTGAGCGCACGGAGAATGGCAATGCAAAAGGCAGAAAGTGGTACATATTTCATAACAAATAGCTGCACAGCGCGTAGGGGCCCTACGATTATCCAAAGCGACTGAGATCAAAAAGCTGCAAAGCTGTATGACAAAAGCAGACCTCGGGCTCTTAAAATGAAAGCAATTGTGTGACTGTGACTGACAGGCTTACAATCAGGACTTCACATCTCTTATAAAACAATTATTCGGCCACATCCATTTTATATTACATTAAGGAGGGAAGGAAGTAAAGAGCTTTCAGCTTTGAAATCTAATTATTAATTTCTCACTATCTGTAAGAATTAAATGAGGCTCTGATTCAAATCTGGAGAAAGAGGCCCTGACAAGATAAGCAAAGGCACAGATGGCAAGCAATCTTGGAAGCCCATCTTGACATGTGAAATAATAGGGAAACTCTCTACCTGGATACAATTCCCAAGGATTGCTTCCTGCTCCTAATTTCCTTATAAATAACCTTGTTATCACCAAAAGTTTGTGCTTCTTAAGCGACTTGCAACACATCAGGTCACGATCCTGTACCCTGCTCCCACCGAGGGGCTGGAGCTTGGATTCCCTTTGTGCTTTTCAGGCTCTCTCTCACCAGCTTCGCTTTAAGCACTGCCCCAGCACTGTACGGGCACATTTGCTTTTGTTGCACAGAAGCAGGCAGTGTAAACATTTGTTCTTCCCCTACTCTTCAGACAATACCATTTCCTCCAATGAGCACCACAAGCTCCAGTTAGGAGCATGTGAAGGACTAACACGTAAGTGTAAATGCTGCTGTCCTCCGCTGTTCTCCAGAGTCTCTTATTTTCATCCCAACATAACATCCAAGGACTTCAAACAGAGTTCCTTAACTACCAAAAAAAGGAAGACCTCACTGCACACAGAGGAGAAATAAACGATGAGTAAACCTTCTGAATACGTGAAAGGATGTGAACCCAAATAGCAACAATAATTGCTGCATTGGGAGCCTTGATGCTGCCCTGCTGCAGCCTTGTCCCAAATCAATCCCGAGGAAATGCGTGGCTCTGGCTGTCACACAATTCCTGCAGAGGCAAACACACACAGAACTCTGCTGCATGCAAGCACTAAGGTCAGTCAGACCTGTGAGATAGTAACTAGAGTTACTAACTAGAGCATAGAGTAAGGCTGCATAAGGAAGATCTAACTCCGATACCACCTGCAAGCAAGTAATCATTTTCTATGTCTGTATGGGAAAATAAAGTCATATTTAAGTCCTTCACAAGATTACAAGCAAAGGGCTCTGAAACCAGCATGTCAGCCCAGTGGCCGCTGAGAAAAACCGATCTGCTTCCAGAGTTCAGAGCCCTACTAACCCCTGTGCCTTCCTGCCACCAACTGCAGCCACTCCTGAAAGCAAGAGCTTCTCAGCTGTCTCTCTGAAGGCTAAAACCCACTAACGATAACAATTCACGTGATGAAAAAATAATGCATGAGAGCTAGAGCTCAAGCATCAGAGTGATGCTGGACTGCTCTATTTTGACGACAATTTCTATGAGAATTGTGTTACTGTTTGCACTGTGGTTGAGCACGTCATAGGCAGTGCACCACAAACAAAAATAAATGAGCACAGCACGTCTCTACAATGGCACGCTACCTGTATCAGCCATATTAAGACAGACACAGATACAATAAACCTGTTTTCCAGAGAAGAGCTTTGTTATCATGCAAATACAGGAATTTTCTAACTAAAAAGTGCTTTTTACCTGCTAGCCCAGAAACGCTCTTCAGTCTCACAGATATTTGCCCATCTGGTTCTGAGGGTTCACAATCAAGTTCTCACAGCTTAGCAAGCAACCACACATCTGCTGACCACACGTGCTCACTCAGCACGGAGAAAAGGCAAGAGTAAAACATATTTACTTAAACCTCGTGGAAATAGATTTGAAGTAAGGCTTTTTGATATTTACTTTTGCAAAAGACTTCAAGCTTACCAGTATGGGGGTACAACAGATTGGGTGATTCTGGTCTCTGAGTGTTACTGCACAGGACAACAATATGGACAAGGATGAAATACTCCAGACTGCAGCATGACAGAAACACCCCCCAGCGCTCCACAGGCCGCTGTAAACTCCTCTTAGAAGAGCCTGGCAGTGCCTGCAGGGTGCACAGCGAGTAACTATGCAGGTGAAAAGGTCACCGTCCTTAGCTTTGCTTCCTAATTCTTGCTACATGGCCTTACTTGTGCAGCAGGTTCCAGCCTCTTTTTAGATGGGTCAGAGCAGCACCAACTTTTCACTTTCACCTTTCGCTCAGGCTGGGCTTGGACTCAATGATCCTTAGGGGTCCCTTCCAACTCGGGATATTCTGTGATTCTATGATTCCTGGGGAGGTGAGCGGGAGCACACCGCGCTCACAGAAGAGCTGTGCCTGCAGCTCACGCGAAGCAGAGCCCTCTGGCAGGGCGGCAGCGAGAAGCAGCTCCCAGTACCAAGCAGCAGCTCATCCTTCCAGCAGCACCGCGGGATCAGAGGCAGCCGGCAGCCCACAG
>JAOWBP010050698.1:0-18295 GCA_028571105.1 Tragopan temminckii | reverse complement strand
GGGATTGTTACTACGTTAATCTTCTAGTCATACAGTATTAATCAGCTGTAATTATTAGCTACAGGCAGAGACACTGGCCAGTAGCCCCAAAATAAATCAGCAGTTTTTTCTTTTAACTCTCAAACTATTTTTCAAGGGGAAAATGCTGTGCCTGTAGACTATAACTTGAGCCCTCCCCCCCCCCACCCCCCCCCCTTTTTTTTTTTCCTCTGGTACCAACAAGTAGTCATTAATAGTGTAGTTTTTGTTAAAAAAAAAAAAAAATCACAACCATCTCAACATTAATATATCTGTTTTATTTCTTCTGAAAGGATTTTCCTGCTTTTTTTAGAAGACTGTTTGGCAGCAGCTCAGCCAACCCACTAAAACAAAGATTTAATATGGTGACTCATCTCACTCTGAAGGTTGCGATGGTGGAATTCCAAAGACTCACCATATAGAGCACCCACCAAATAGAGCACTCACTACTTAGAGTCACCAGAGCAGGTCATCGGACAACCATGGCCCAGAGGAACAATACAAGGCAATTTACTGAGCTTTCTAACAACAACTGATCAGCTACTTTGAGGCAAAATTAGGCAAGTTTCTAACAGTTAGTAAGCACCATGGATAAGGGTACTTGACACAGATGTTATTTCCTTCTCAACTACTTCACAGCAAATTTAGGCAACAGCTACTGAAGAAAAGCAAGTCAAAGAACAAAGAGAAGAAATAAAAATAGAGAAAGAGAGATTTAAAGACAGGTATAGTTCACCACTCTTGGATCCAGTGTTGTCTTGAGTCTGTGGTCTCAATCTGGGTAAACATGTGTGTTCTGCACTATATAGTCTGGTTGTCTAGGACCACCCTTCGGGGCAGCACCCTACTTGTGTCGAAAAGATTCAGGAATTTCTGATGATCTCTGGTCATCATGGACACCCTCCTCCCTTTTCTGATCTTTATAAGCCATGAGGGGACATGAGAGGAAGTGAAGGTAAACATAAGCCCATTACTCCACCTCTTCCTACTTGGGTCCTTAAGGTTCCATTCTTCCATTCTCACTGTTGTTAAGCTTAGTTATTGAGTCAACAAGTTCCGTGTACAGCCCTTAAGGCTCCATTCTCTAAAGCCTGGTTCTGTCTCAGACCTATGGCATTCAGAAAATACGTAACTGTCTTTTGTTGTTGTTTTGTTGAACAGTGATAGTGTTAAGAAAGAGCACACTGAGTAGAAAGCAAAAGTAAAGTTTCTGATCACTGATACCCAACTAGGTTTTTGGAAGAATTACTTGTGAACTTAAAATCACCTTGAAGCTTATAAATGTCTTATAAGATTGTACAATCAAATCTTTCTAGAAGGGCAAAGTGCACGGTGACCACTGTCAAATTAATTGTTCAATCAAGAAGCAGTAAGTAAAAGGAGTTCGCTCTGTTCTGCTCCATTGCATACAGTTACATCTTTGATAACTGCCTCATGGGAGTTTATGGATCCTCCATGACCCCTGTAGAAACTCAATTGACTTCTTCCCTGCAAATTCTATTAGAATCGGTCCCTGCATCGCTGCTCACAATAATCAAGAACAGAGAGCCTGATTTATGGATAAGCATTTCGTTTTAGTCTAACTCAATAGAATATAAAATAGGTAAGGTTATGAGATGGCTGTTTAAAAAAATAGAAAAAGGAAAAAAGTCAACTACACCCCATTCTATACCATATGCTACAAAAGAAGTTTTAAATTTTAAAAAACACCAAAAAAAGCCTATACTGGAAGTCCTTCAGGAACATGGGGAAGGTGAAAGAGGAAAGTGTTTTGCTTATATATTGGCCTTTTCAAAAGTACCAAGATCTGTACACAGAAGAAATCATAAATGACTAACAGTCACACTGTTACAGCATCCAAATGTTCAGAAGTTCACCTACAGCAAGAAGCATCTCTTTTACAGAATGTAAAGATTCCCAGTAGGAGCAAAACTGATGAATTTAACAAGATGGCACATGCTGTTTACTAGTAAATTTAACAAGCTTCTTGGGCTAATCCTTCTTCAGAGATCTAGCAGCCCCAATCAAGGACACAATAGTTATTTTTTATTTCCTTAAAGTTATAGACAATACTCAGTTATAAATATTTAATACTATTCAACTACTCAGTTCAGCTTGTAATTTCAAGATATTTGAACTGACCAAAGAACATAAAATATTTATGAGAATAACAAGACATCTCATAACAGAGAACACTGGCACACCAAAGGCATTAATTAAACTTCGGATATTTCTTTTTTTATTAACACTTTGCTCCAAAATTTCTGTAGTTTGGATCCTCCCGCCAAGAAGGATCCATGTAGTTTCAGGTATAGAAACTATTTCCATCATTATAAAAGCTGGAACAAAATCTGCTGGAAATAATTATCAAATGATGAGCAGAACAAGCTTATTGAAAATTAGCAGATTAAATTACTTAGCCTAATGTCATACTTGTGGCACGTGGGACAAAGAGGGAAAAAAAAATACCTTTTCGGGGGGGGAAGGGGGGGGGTCATGAAAGAGTGACTGAAAGTAAACTACTAGAATATTGAAGGTTTGGGAAGTTACAATACAGGTTTAGACCTGAAGATGGGTCATCTTAGGAACGTTTATGCTGAGGGAAAATTCCTAATTTCAGCGCACTTTGGAAACGATTTAAGGTCATACACAGATAATCAGATTACAAAGATGAAGACAAACACATGAACCAACAGTGATTCCAACACAGAAACTCTGGAAGAGTTCAGAAGCCAACACAGAACCTGAAAGGAATTTTGAGAAGTCAATGCACCTGCAACGCAAATCTACCTGAGCTGACTGGAAGAGCCTTCTATATGCTAGCTCCCCTATCTGATGGCAGAATGCCTGTGCTGATTTGTTTTGAATCCATAAAGCCTCCCCCTCCCACCATGTGCATTAACTACATTGTAATTGTGTCCAGAGCAACTGTAATAGATAAACCCACTGTAATAGATAAACCCACGTACTTCATTAAGCTGGTAATTATCTTTACTGTCACTAATTTGACCATTGAGCCAAGATGAGTCTTGCAACAAAGGCTTTCTTCATTGCAGCTTTATGAATCCAAAATTCATTTCTTGGAGTTTATCAGACAGATCTAGAACTTGGATTGAAGACGTCAAAAATGAGATTCAGATAAACACAGACTGACGGTCAGAGTTTATTACCAAAATTTGCAGCTCTCATATGAATGTAAGCACACCCATCTCAAGAATTTGACATTTAACCTTCTCATGGTGATACAAAAAAGACAGATAGACAAACTCCATTCTAGGACATCTGACCAGGGCATTGCAGCTCATTCCTTCCTTTGGCAACACACAAAGACACTGCTCTTTGTGAAAAGCTTTTCTTGGATGAAACACTTCTCTCCCTTTGCTCCCACTCTCAGTACATGATCTGTACAGGCATTCGCATCGTGCCCACCCAAACTACACCCACCACAGCAGAGCTGCAGCACATACAGCCAGCAACCCATCCCACCCCATTCCAAGAAGCCTCCAGGGCTAATTTCTCCACCTAATGCTTCTTCTCAGCAGTTTCAAGTTGTGCATCCCAGCAGCTGTGTGGAACACAGAGGGGCTTTACACACCCTGATCTGGCAGAACACATCTCCGCGTCACAGCACTGGATCTGCTTGTGCAAACCAAGCAATTAACAAAGCTCACGTGTGCATTCCAAAAAGCAAGCCATATGCTGAGAAGAAAAAAATAGCTGGAAGAAAATCTATGAAAGTAATTAAAGTATGCAGGCCCTAAAGTAGGGAAGAACTTATGGAAGTCCTTACATCAGCATGTTTTGCAGCCCATGCAAGGCACATTTAGTGAGACTGACTGCGAGCGAGATTAGAATGGGAAAACAAGGAAACCTTACATATTTTGACATCTTCATGCATCTTCACTGCATAAGCATTTGGGTTGGATCATTCTAAACAGTACTCACAGCATGTAAACACAAGGTTGCCATAGTCTGGGGGTAGGGGAAATCGACTCATATTTATTTTAAATCTGTCTTGTGGAGAATACTTATGGGAGCTTATTAACCACATTTAGGAAATACACAGCTGCCAAGCCCGTAGCATAGAAAATATTTAACATATTTGCAAAGCTTATCATTTTAATCAGGATAAAAAAAAACACATCCCCTAAAAATAAGCTGAGATCATTTTGCAAAAAAACTGCCCAGTGTCTATAACACTACCATTGTTATAATCTTTAAGAGAATATAAAATTGTTCTGCTTCTAAGACTTCCAGATGCCCTATATCAATTTATTTCGGACAGTTTATACAATGGCAGTAGCAGTAGCTGAATGTCTAAAAAGACTGTCATAATTTGTCACTTATTATCACTGTCACATTTTAAATAATCATTAGAGCGATTACAAGGTTAAACCTGCCTTTTAAGGAAAAAATCTTGCTTCAGTGAAAGAACTCTAGATTACATTGATTAGAAAGTCAATCATTATGTTCTCACAAAGATAGTTCTCTTAATGAAAGGAATTAAAGGAATACTAGATCTGAATAACTTCATTGCCCTGGATTAACGCGCTTCACTCAAAACACGGTGATTTTTTTTTCCTACTATGATGAGTGCTCCCTTGAAAGTTTCTCCACTTGTAATGACAGATGGCTTTTCATCAGAAACTACAGAGTCTCAGGTCTCTTTTTTATTGCAGAACTGTATTTGAAGTGACAGTTCCACAGCAAAAGAAATTCTAATCCTTCGGTATCAAAGTTCAAATTTCACTCTTTCAAACCAAATATATCTTAATGAACCAAAAGCTATTCATGGGACTCCAAACCCATCTCTTCCCTTTAGTGGAACAACTCCCATAGTTCAGCCCAGTAAAATCATAGCATGGGGCAGGAGGGCTGCCTGTAAATCTCTGAATAAATTTGTATATATTTTTCATTGGTTTCATAGAATCATAGAATGGCTCAGGTTGGAAGGGACCCCAAGGATCAAGTTCCAATCCCCCTGCCACAGGCAGGGCCACCAACCTCCAGAGGTTTGGATTATTCTACAGGAGACAAAAACATAATTGTTCTACTAGGTTTAAAAACAGATACACCTAAAAACACCAAAAAAATATCATAACCAATTCTTGGAAAGAAGGAACCATGCAGCATCAGATAAAGCTAAGGAAGTTGTAAAAGGAAACACCAATCAAAGAACAGGTTCAGGACCATTTGCACTTCAAGAAGCACAGGTCCAGCATTTGACTGATTGAAACACCAAGGTTAAAGCTCTAACAAAATAAAACAGGGTTTCTTTTATGCTTCTTGTTTACCATTAGCTACACCTGCAGTTTCTGGATAAAAAGGGGAAAGCTTTGGCTTTTTAACCACACTGTATCTGAACAAAACAAGAATTCATCTCAGCTTGCCTCTGGGCTGCCAGCTGTTGCTGGGCCATGACTCACACCACAGTTCTTCAGCTGACGTTTCTAACCCAGTCAATAAAAAAAAGTCTCCTTACACCTCCCTACAGTTACATCCTTTGTGTAATTTCTTCATTCCTCTAATGCAATACATATTTTGAGTGTTATCATTGAAGGCCAGCAGAATCTTGCAGCTACTTCACAGAATCACAAGAATTGGAGATCAAGTTCAACTTCCCTGCTAAAACAGGTTCCCTATAATGGGTCACATAGGTAGGCGTCCAGATGGGTCTTGAATATCACCATAGAAAGAGACTCCACAACCACTGTGAGCAATCTGTTCCAGTGCTCCATCACCCTTACCATAAAGAAGTTCATCCACATGTTAGTACAGAATTTCCTGTGTTCAAGTTACAGGCCATCATTCCTCATCCTATTTCTACACACCATCAAGAAGAGCTTGGGCATATTTCAGGATGATGCAGCCTTGCTGCAGAGGGACACGCACTGGTGTGTGCAGTCCATCTTCATTTTGAGTGCTCTGCTTGCTAAATGTTCCTGGGTGCTATTTCAAACAACTGGAAATCAGTGCAGTGAGCAGAAACTGATGTAACATTCATGTTGTTCTTCTGAAAGACGAGCTGCAGAATTGGACTTCATCTGACTTTTATCTGATTGTAAAATAACGTTGCAGGGTGGAACAAACAAGCTGGAGTGTTAGCTGCCCACCTAGAACGTGCAATGCCCAGCACTTGCTGAAATCAGCCAGTTCCCTTGGTTATCAGCAAGCAAGCACACCAGCCTTATGCAGCCCTCAGCACTCAGGTCTTCTGCATACATGCTCTGGAGCCCCACTAGTTTTAAAAAATTAATATTAGCAAATAATTGCCACGCAGCAACAAAATGTAAGAGAATACTGGCTGGAAGGTTCAACCTCTATTGCCCTACCACCAACATCCACCTCTGACATTGTGAGCCAACAACATAAAATAGGAGTCAATACCTTTGAATCAGCCCTTATGTATTTCATTTTCTTCACAAACAAGATTGGCCTTTGTGTTATTTTAACCTAGTTTCTCCTGCACTTACAGCATATAGATAATAGGAGAACAATGCTCTCCCCCTTCTAACTTGCTGGTTAGCTGCACATACACCACACCAGTACTCCTACCGCTACGTTGCTGCTTGCTTTTCTCAACAGAATAGGATTTGTTGCCTGTCACCGTAGAACATATGATGCTGTATCTTATTTCTTGACGCAAAACAGTCTGAGGAGAATGTCATTGCGGGGTAAAAAATATCCTTGAAATGCAAAACAGAAGCTCAATGGAAGCTCTACCCTTCTCTGTGGCATCCTACCAATATTTTTTCATCTGGTTTGTATGACAACCATGAAGAGAAAATAGCTAGAAATGATACTGAACTGACTGTGGTAGAAGTTAAGACAGAACTGTTGTAAAGTTCAACTTCCTTAAAATACATACATACACAAGACATCTGTCAACAGACAGGAAAACAGCTGATAGACTTTTTTTTAAATCACTTTCTTTCTACAAGTGTACATCACACAACCAGATAACTGTCCCACTGTTGTACTCTATAAACTTTAAATCTGAGCCATCAAAACCTTTTCACAAAAATCTGTTATCTTGGAAATGCTCACATAGACATGAACAACATAAAACATTCAGTTATTCACAGCAACTACAGCTGATATCTATAGATTTCAAGCACCACCTGTTACAACTGAACAGAGGAGATTGCAATACTGCCAAATATTTTTTTTTAATAAGATCCTCAATTTAGATACCTTTGAGGTCCATATTATAAGAGTATATGTAGGTTTTATGTTCCATACCACATTTTCAAAATGAAGCAGGCTTTGGTTCTAATTAAAGTGGAATCTGCACAGCTTTTTCACAGCCAAACTCAATGTTGATGTTGTCAGTTCTTCATCATCATTCTGTTTGTCATTAGCAGTTTCATTTCTTGGCTGGTAAGATAATCACCAAAAGCATCAAGCCCCAGTAGCGATACAAAGCAAATACAGATTTCTTATATATACACACACACAGCTTCAGACTATAGCTAGCTTCTACAAAGCACTGTTGAAGAAAGCACTGTAACCAAAGACAGGATTAACGACCCACTCAACACTCATGCTAATCCATATAGATAAATCTCAGATAGATCTATATATTTATATATATAGAAGCAGCAATTGAGGTAATAGATTAAAATGTTTACAATTATAAAAATGTTAGGCTTTACATCAAGAACAGCACTACCATAAATGTAACAGCTTCTCCTTAAACTACAGTAGTGTCTAAAGATCTGTCTACTAATTGGACTTCACTACATACACTATACCTTAAGCACAAACAATGTACAATATGCAGCAACAACATACTGACACTTGTGTAGTGCTCTTCCCAAATACAGTCCATTAGCAGCCTAGATTTCTGATAAGATATCCAAATAATAAAAATATCCAAATAATTTAGCACCACAAAAGTGAGTGCCATACATAAATATTCAGTGTCACCAACACAAAGGGAAAAAGGATTGCTTCCATACCACACTTCATAAGATTCATGCACTAGTTAAGCAAAATTAAACTTGGCGGATTTGGTGTAAACCAGGCAGAAAAGTGAGATCTATTTAACAGAATCTTCTCTATTGATTTACCATTCGCATCCTTGAGTTAGCTTCTAGCTCGTTATCTATGTTTCCAATATGTTGTTACATCCCATCTGAATACTATTTTTCCATCTGGCATTGATCTTTGCAGTCAGCATTGGTGAAACTGAAAATGCAAATAAAAAAATCCAAGCTCCCTATTACGACTTTTAAGGTCTATCTGCTTTCTTAATGTTGAGTATCTAATGCAAGTTTAGGGGGAAAAGTAATATACAGCAACTATAGACAACACTGAAGTGGGAGGAGCTGTTGACTCTGTCAGGGATAGAGAGGCCTTGCAGAGATCCTGACAGACTGGAGGGCTGGGCAGCCACCAACCACAAGAACTTTTGCACGAGCAAGAGTAGGATTCTGCACTTGAGACAGGACAACCCAGGCAGACATTCCTATAGGAAGGTTTCCCCAAGAAACCTGATACTGAAGCCATCAGCACAAAGTTTCATGATAAATATCATTAAGTTCCAAACTGATTAGAGGGCCTACTACCAACATATTGTATTGTAGTACATGTTGCCAGCAGTAACTTTACCATCGTATACAAACGTACACCATATTTACTTGTTAGTTAAACCATCAATAACTGTAAAATAAAAAATCTAGAAGAAATAATTGTATGATTTTTTTTTTCCTAAGCTGCTTGGAAACAACTTCTCAAAAATAAGAACCAAATTATTCAGAAGTTATTAAAACAATTTTCTCTTTATTTCAGCTACAAAGTAAGTTTACAAGAACATACTGTTCTTCCAATGCAGCTTTTTTATTACATAAGAAGCACTCACGCATAAAAATGGAACAGAAATGAACAAAAAAAAATACTTTCTTGGAAATCAGTAATTCTACTAATTCTAATAATTACTAGTTCTAGGAGACATAAGAGAGCATTGCTCTGTCTTCATTAAAAGCCCTGAGAGCAGATAATTGCAGGAGTAAATGCACAGAGATTTTATTCCTCCCAGTTGGGAACTCGTACCCTCAGCAGCTGTAAACACAACATGTACATATGAAGGACAAACTTGACTTCATAGAAACAAGTCTGGGAGAAACCAGAGGTCATTTATTACCACCAGCCAGACTGATTAATAAAGAACTCATCACGAGTTGAAGTCAAAAATATCTGCTCATTTAAAAGCTAGTGAATGTTTGAGACAAAACTGGAAATATTTATCAACTGTAAAAAGTTTCTAATTCCATCTGCTTCCAGAATGGGGCAGGATGGCAGTGGAGGAAGCTTCTGTTGCAGAGACTTGCAGAGTCTAGCATGACATTGCTAAGTCTGCAATGACTGATTAAATATTGTCTTAATGGCAAAAATTCCACACAGTGAGCTTACATGTGCATTACAGTTTGGAGTTACGTTATTGTCTGCAATAAACGGGTAAGCATTCATTAGGTTCTGTGTGGAACAAACAACTGGCAAGCTATTTCATACCTCAAAGAATTTATTGCATAAGAGAGAAGTAAACACACAGTGCAGGTGACTTTGTAGCTGGAAAATAAAATGAATACTTAACGATGCTGTTCCCTTCCAGCTGTACAGCAGCTTGATATTGAGATGTCCCAACAAATGCGGTTTTAAAAACGGATGCCAAATCCCCACGTGTCATCAAGCAGAAAAATATAATCTTTCGATTAATAAAAACCAGATATTACTCTTCAGTACAAATTAATTTTTTAATTAAAACTGAGATGAACATAGGAGAACGAGCACCAACAGCATGCTTCACAAGCAGCCCTGACTACAAAGGTCATAAACTAGTGTGTGCACAGACAGTTAGGGCTTGTAAGGCTCCATGGGGGGAGGTTAAAAAGAAGATAAGGAAATTAAAAATTAATAACTCCACAGTACAGTTGTTCTGAACAGACATACTCCCCAAGTCACAACTCCCACGGCAATCTCTAAGGACAATGCATTTGGCTCCATAATTATTTCTGAAGCACTCGGGAGTTGTGTAAATTATTTCATCTGTTCCAAAGCAGACAAATAGAAAAGGGAAAGCTGGGGGAAGAAGTAACCAGCTCTCTCAAAAGAGAAAGCCAAATAGCTCTGTATTTTGCATACACAAAACACTAACACTGCTGTTAGCTACCCATCCAAAGGAAGAATACTTCTTTTAATAATTCAACTCCTCCAGGCAGTCAGAAAGAATAGGCTAAAAAAATCGACTCTGAAGGTGGATATTCAGCATCATGGCTAACGCTGACATCCACTGCTATTGACCACTATACCCCCATGCTCTTATGCCAACAGAAAGCATAACTTGATGCTCCCCGCAATCATCTCCAGCTCTGCGTCCCCAGCTACACATCCAATTCTCACGCTCCCAGCCCACAGCTTCCTGCTTCCCACGTAACACCTACGTCAGGCTGCACACAAGTTCTCAGAAATCTTTTCTAGTAAGAAACCATGTTCATTTTATACGCCTTTATCCTTTCCGAAAGAAGCTTCTCGGCTTCAGAATATTTAAGTAGAAAGTAGGAATCTCTTTCCAGAGCTGTATTTTCCACTTCCCTTTTGTTTTTGCAGATGCTCACATAAGCTACATACAGGGGCTGAGCACAGTCTTGTCAACCTCTTAACTCCCCATGGGAAATGCAGATTGTACAGGACACCTCAGCTGAAGTTTTACACATTCAGGCAAAAATCAGATAGCATGTTTCATAACCCTTCACACCACGCATATGTTGTTACTTTAACTTCCAGCCACTGACGTTTGATTTAGTAAGTACTTTGTATCATCAGTGGCAGACCAGTATGTTTAAAAGCTTCCAGGTTCTTCTCTTTTGATCAGTTTTTCGCTGAGGCATTTAAGATCCTTTCAGCAGCTCCCAGGTTGTGCCTACTGAGCCCATCCCAGGTAAACACTTCTTCACACTGACACTTCCTTCAGTCCGTTCTTATTCAGATCTCTGCCCCCTTCTCTGTTCTTCCGTAGTATCAGTTAAACCTCTTTCCTTTCCACACATGCCATTTTTCCTTGGCTTAAGGACAAGTAAGTTTCACAGCTTTTGAAACTGGAAGGAACCCTCACATGATCTAGCACAATAACGTTCTGATCTGGCAAATCGCACACGCCATAACATTTCACACAGCAAAGCTTTCAGCTCTGGCAGAAGTAGGACACATTTTAGCAATTTTTAAAAGCTCCATTAATTCTAAATGTATGAATAAACCTGTTGGTGTTTGGACTTTTTCCTACTGGTATCAGGAAATTTACAGCAGATTTGCCTTCTGTTGCCTATAGTCACTGTTCAAGATGCTCACGTGGGCTACAGATTACATACTGCCCGTATAGTGATATAATATACATTTGCACAGTTACAATATTTTCTATTTCATGTATGAATCATCAGCAGTTTCTGAGCATACAGGTGAATGTCATAAACATCTCTCTCAAATCCATAAGCCATGAAACACCTTATTCAAATTCACAGATGAAGCCTGGGACAAAACAAAGACCAACTCTCCAGACATATTTCTGAATACAAGGTCATCCCTCATCTGTTGCATTCCTCCTGCATCCGTTAAAACATACCTATCAGCTGAAAATATCTTCGGCTTTACACAAGAGTAAGATCAATTGAGTAGAAGAGCACTACCACTTATCACTTCCTCCAGGCTCTGTTCAGAGATTGTCTATAAGGGCTTTGTCCGGTGGCAGAAAGGAAAGAAAATGATATCAACCCTTACAAGTGGGAAATCTTACAATGGCCTCTTCAGATAAAAAATACAAAACCAAACACAGGTGCACTGAACACTGCAACATGAATTTCCATAAGGGCAGTAAACACAAACAAGAAGGGTAAGCCTTCTCTGAAACGCGGAAGAAAATAAACATCATGAAAATAAAATTTGTCTTGATAATCCCAGTAATTTCCTATGCAATGAAATGTTAGTTGAACATGTATTTCAGCACAGATACACACAACATCTTCAATGCATTTATTTAATTTTAAAATGAATTTGTTTGTCCAGAATCCTGTAAGGTGGCATTCACTGAGCCTGTGTTATACTTTATATATGCACAACAGGATTTTCCAGTCACATTTTTCAGGAGAAAGGTAAGTCCAGTAAAACAACCCTACTCAAATTTCCACAATTTCTTCAGAGGATTCCAATTATTTTACATATAATGCTCAGCCCATCGCATTCCTTAGAACATTTCACCTAAAATCTAATTGAAGTTGTTTTGGCTTATTGTAACCTGCCAAACTACCTGAGCTACCAACCACATCAAACAGGGTACTTCCGTGAAAATGACTGCCAAAGCTGCAAGGGCCATTAAAGGGCAGTGAAACACACACATGAGCAGTATGCATACTGACCGCCAGTCTAACAAAATGATAGGTCTCTATTAAACACGGCAAGATTAACTTCTTCCAATAATGAGGATGCTAAGGGCCATTATAGCTGTCTTCCTAGTATTATGCCTGACAATAACTTTATCTAAATCTGTCATTGTGTGTTTAGTTTTACATAACATTAAAAAAAAAATTCCACGCCTATTCCATCGGTTATAAATCAACAGCAATTAATAAGACAATTTTAACATGACAAGTGGATACCAATCACAAATAACCAAGTAGTCAGTCTCATTTGTTGCAACACAGTCATTTAGGAACTTAAATCACAGAAGACAAAGTGGTCACCTGTGTCATTTCAATTTTTCTTCTCCATCTTTAGCCTGGTTTTGCTCCTGAAGAAATCTGGGCTAAGATAATTCCAGCAGTTGGAAGGACTTGCAGTCAGTGCATCACAGAAGTCAAAGCAAGCTACACAAAGTACACAGACTCATGGCAACATTCAACCAATTCTTTCAATATCTGTACCAGAGTTTAATCCCAAAAAACCTCACTTTTTTTCAAAGAAAATTACACTGCAGTGCAGGAGTCTGGCACAAACCTCTCTCATCCCATGAGATGGTTAGTAAACGTTCCTAGCACAATGACCTGCAAAAAGCACCTGAATTTACTCCCAATACAAGAATATTTTAGGTCTCCAAGAACATTGAGGACAATGTGAGGAAGGGGAAGTTGCAATGAAATGGAGAGGGTAAAATTTATCTCTCAAAATTTGTCTAAACACTGGTAGTCTGCATCCTTCTGATCTTCATTTCTAGAAGCATGCCTCCAAGGGTGAAGTTTCACCCTGCTGTAATATTTGGAAAACACTGAGATTGACAAATACACTGCTGTTGCTTTTTCTTGTCTTCAAAAAAGAATGGCACTACAGCTTGAACATGTGTGTTAAGGCGAGCTGCTTTCAAACTTTTCTTGATGAGGAAATAAAAACAGGTTTCTGGCCACTGAACGACTTTACAGAGGAAGCATACATAGTTTATTTCACACTCAGCTTCATTCAAGACACAAATGTTTCCTCCCTCAGGGCAATGCTTCATCAAAAATCTCATCTGAATTACACTTTCGTTATTCTGCTGGGATCCTTCCCACCAGCAAGAATGCCCCCACCACAGAAATCATCTCTTCAGGTCACCTAGCACACACTGCCAGCAGTTACGTAGACCAGACATAACTCATTTGAACTTCTGAATTATAAGAACAATCATGTTTGTACTATCTCTTCCTTCCCAATGACTCTTGTATTCTCTTCTGCATACCACCCTCACCTAAGAGGTCCTTGTGGACATACTTGCAGCTCCTTCATCCACTCACTGACACCAAGTGACACGGGCAGAGCACAGCCCCACATGAGCACCCAGGCAAGCCTTACCCAGCAAAGTCAGAAGTTTTATCTCCTACTTGCTGATGGCAGGATCAGCTATTCTAATGCACAAACGTCAAAGGAGATAGATTATCTACTTCCAAAAAAATAATCAGTCTTTAATTTCATTTAAGCTTGAGCAACCAAGCTAGTAACAGAACTAACCCTGAGCTGAAGGTGGGCAGTAGTTAAGGCAATAAACAGAAAAGCTCAGTATTTTGTGATCAGGGCATTACTGCTTGAGTAGGAATATGGATAGGAATTATGCACTGGTTTTCAACAACTGTGCCATTTGGCACCAGCCGTACAGTCAACAGGATGCTTTTGGGCAAGAGACAAAATTTCATCTTGATCTCTACGATCTCTGTTCAGCACAGAGACACACTAAGAATTACAACCACAGGGATTAAGCGTGGGCTCTGAAATCAGTAAAACCAATGGCAAAAAAATTATCTCAGAAAAGAAACTCCCATATAGCCAAGACATTAATCAAAAATAATAATTTCCTTGGTAATAAGAAACAGCGCAAAATGTCTGCATTGTTTCTTCCACTAAACGGAAGCTAATGGTAAGAAATAGCTCTGGAGTAGCAAAACACACAGCAGAACAAAACACAATAGAAAAAAACACAATACAATAGAAGGAATAAATCTCTGGGTTAGCCAGGGCTGACCTAGACTAGAAAGCAAAAGAATCCTCCCACACTAAAAACCCAGCTGGTCCTGCACTCCTCAAAGCCCACCTTCTCCTGCAGACAACCATAAGAACTCAGAAATTCCCTTTCTGCCCCTTTTAAGGTTTCATTTTCATTTCTAGCTACAGCAGACTAAAGGTAAGCCACCACCACAAGGAGCAGCCCTGACCTTCCCCTTTCCCTTCTGCAGTCCCTTCGACACCTTTTCCCCACATGCAATACTTTAATTAAAGGACACAGAAATGTGTTTATATATGTTTGGTAAGCTACGGCTTATGCCAGTTTAGTTCTCTGTACTAGTGTTCTCTGTATCAGACAAAAGCAAAGCTGACAAATGATAAGCAAAAGGATGATGCAGCATGAAGGATTAGCCCTTTCTAGCCAGCACATCAGGGAGACCGCCGTGCAGTCCCATAACCACATCCTGCTTCGAACCCTGAACAGCTGAAGTGCAGTGATGTCAAAATTCTGTAAGCCTCATCTATGCAATTTTGAATAACCCAAAACAACCACAGCAGTTGGTTATGAACACGACTGTAAGTGCTTCAAGGCAGAACAGCATCACACCATTCACTTCACAGCCACAAGCACACGGTGGCTTTAGAGTACAGTCACAATGGATGCAACCATCAGCTATTAATAAATTCCAATGGCTACAGGCAAGGTATCATTAAGAGTTCTTAAAGAATTTAAATAAGTTCTCCAGTGCAGTGTAAAACTTCCAGCAATTTTTGCAAAATGAAAAAAAAAATCTCCTCAGGAGATAAGTAGTAACAAAATTAGTCTCAGATATTACATTCACCAGAAGTTATCCATATTTTAATCACTTATGTATTCCCTTATAGCACTAGTTTTAACTTTGTACTTGCACTTCTACAGTTTAACATAAGAAAATGAGTACTAAAGATAATTCAATTTACAAACTCATTTTGGTAGCCCTCATTTACTACCAGCAGAGAACATTCCTGTGGAGGATATTACTTAAGAAACTAATATTATGGGCTGAACTATGCAGAAATGAAATATAACATCAGGTGTCCATAACAGATACATGGTGAATTCAGAAGAATTTACAAGACTGCAACTTAAATTGTCAGCCATTGCTTGACAAAACAACAACTGCTATACAGCTTGGAAGTTACAGATCTATATAAGCATGAAAACTATACTTGCAGAATCACAACATCAAGATCTTTATTGACTTCTAAAGCGCATCTAAGCTTGAATTTTGATATTCCATAAATGACAGACACAGCAATAAACACTTGATCTAGACAAACATTTTTAATAACATCTCTTCATTTTCTATTTCTACTCTTATATTATGGACAGGATCCAAGCCAGGTTGGCAGCAGAAGGCAGAAGCAGAAGGTTGACAGCAGCCTTGGGACTGGGGGTGAAGGGAGGGACGTGGGCAGCAAGTACTGAAACACTGCCAAAAGGAAAGGAGGGTTTACAGCAAACAGAACACAAATGACATTCCCAAACCACATCTCTAAGACGTGGAAAAACAAACCAAACAAAAAGCCGTAAGACAAGCTAAAGGCAGCCCACAGGATATGTTTAACAGGAGCATGAGAAACTCCCTGGCCACCCTGAAGGTTGCTGAGGGAGGCAAGCAAAATCACAAGGCGAGCCAAGAGTTTGTTTTCAACAAGCTAGCAGAGTCTCAAAGCTATCTTTACATTCAACGGTGATGAAAGTAGCTTTTGGAGAGAAATCAGTAGGCAGCTCAGGTGCCATGGCCTCATGCATCAGTGAAAGTCTCACATGTGCTAAACTTCTATCTTCTTCTAGCCTTGAATGCTTCCAGGGAGGGGGCATTCACAACCTCACTGGGCAATCTATTCCAGCATCTCACCACTCTCACAGTAAAGAATTTATTCCTAAAATCTAAATCTAGTCTAAATCTACCCTCTTCCAGTTTAAAGCCATTTCCCCTCATCCCGTCACTACACTCCCTTATAAAAAGTCCCTCCCCACCTTTCCTGTAGATCCGTTCAGGTACTGGAAGGCCACTATAAGGTCTCCTGGGAGCCTTCTCTTCTCCAGGCTGAAGAGCTCCACCTCTCTCAGCCTGTCCTCAGAGGGGATGTGCTCCCACCCTCAGATCATTTTCATGGTTCTCTTGCGCTGGATTGTTGTGATAATACTACACATCAAAGAAACATTTTTTTGCCTCCTAAATTGACTTCTATAACAGACTGGGTATAGATTTAATACAAAATCCGAAGGTCAGACTGCACAGTGCCATGGGTACCACACATCTTGGGGAGAAGTCAATCAGAAAGGATTAATTAAATGCACAGAGGAAGGAAATTTTGCCAAGCATAGAGATGCCACCTCTGCATTCACTTCTCAAATAAGGGAAATCTTTGAAATCAACGTGAAGATTTAACAACCTGAGCAAACTAGCACCATCAAACCAAACGCATTAAACTCAGGGATGATAAATCAGTGCACGCAAGCAAACTTGGCAATATTATGTCTTCCTACATTAAAAGCCAGTACTGACTTGTTATTATTTTGTTAAATCAAGAAGTAATACGCAATATCCAGACTTTAACAGAACCTCCAGTCTGATCAGCTAAATAAAGCTGATTCTAATAAGCCATAAGATTAAACAAAAGGGAATATTAAAAATAATAGCAACTAATGAAAGAAAAACAGGCCAAATTAGTGTTCGTCATTAAACTTAAAAAAATTTGGGTAGATCGTTGAAAACATCGGTGTTTTCTGATACAACCTATAATCTCACGGAACATTAACAGCAGAACTCTCAATATACACATAAAGCATTCCAGTGCTTGCAGCGCTTCCATTTTCTAAGGAAATTAAAAATTTCCATCATCACACCCATTGACTGTAGTAAATGTAAGCCTGGCTTCTAATCCCAGTAAGACAATAGACTATAATAAAGAATAAGATTATTAATCAGTTGGATGAATAAAGCCTGCAAGGGAAAAGCAAGCACAGCTCCTGTGAAGGAACAGCTTGCTCAAGTTTCATGAGGACATCCATGCACAGATGAGTACATAATTATGCAAATGCTAAGAAATAGCTCCATTTCAGGGACCGGGGGGGAGGGGAAGTCCTTTTAGAGACTGGTAGCCAGGTAAAGGACACAAAGGGGAAAGTCTTAACAATCAATTTCCAGAAGAAAGAGAAGTTATAAAAGTTTCCAGGGATCACTGGCAACTAGCTTTATTCAACATCTTTATCAGTGTCCAACAGAACAGAAATCACAGTGAAATCCCATGTGTTTTTTTAGATGAAACTGAGCTTTCTTTACATAACTCCATCCCCTGCTATAAATCTGTATTGAGCAGTAATGTTACAGAATCCACCTAAGAGAGACATGGAAGAAGCCATACAGAAAATCTCTGATTAACAGGAGAGAATGAATCTTTTCTGTTGCTTTCCTCAGCAAGATGTTGGCCAACCAAATCTTTCCAGACTTCTATAACGGCATAAAATGGCATATCTGCAGCAAGGCATCACCCCATCATGCCACCACCCCATCATGCCACAGATATTCTTTAGCAAAAAGCTACAGCCATGCAACATTACGTCATCTGTTCTCCTAGGACATATCCTGGATGGACATGCCCTGCTCAGCTCGATCTGCGTCGCCCCGAGCGACGCGTCGAAGGGAGTGGGCCGTAGGCTCATGTCCGACTGGTGCGAACGTGTCGTGGAGCAAGCTCCCGGCCTCCATGGCGGGCTCACAGTCTGACCTGTGAGCACTGGTCTATGGCTAAGGAATGGCAAGTCACCGTC